>CAUYSK010058751.1:0-126451 GCA_963575035.1 Avahi laniger | reverse complement strand
AATTAATTTCTTTCTATTTTTGGTAGAGATGGGGTCTCGCTCTTGCTCAGGCTGGTCTCGAACTCCTGAGCTCAGAAGGATCCGCCCACCTCGGCCTCCCAGAGTGCTAGGATTACAGGCGTGAGCCACCGCGCCCGGCCTTTTACCCATTTCTTAAATTGTTAGGTTTTTTGTTATTGAGTTTTAGGAGCTCTTTATATATTCTGGATATTAATCCTTTATCAAACATATGATTTGCAAATACTTTCTCCCCTTCTATGGGTTGCCTTTTTATTGTCTTGATAAGGTCCTTAGATGCACAAAAGTTTTTCATTTCGATGAAGTCCAGTTTGTCTTTTTCCTTTTGTTCCCTGTGCTTTTGGTGTCATAGTCAAGAAACCATTGCTAAATCCAGCATTATGCTTTCCCCCAGTCGTCTTGTAAGCGTTTTGTAGCTTTGGCACTTACATTGAGATCTTTGCTCCGTTTCGAGTTCGTTGTTGTGTGTGGTGTAGTGGATGCTTGGTTCTTGTGGAGTCCTGCTGGCCGACTGTCATGGTTGGGGAGATGAGGGCTGGGTGGTGAGAGCTTCTCAGGGGAAGCCCCTCTGGCAGATGGCACAGGGCTGCTTGGCAGGGACTTGGGTGTCTTGCTGCCCAGCCAGTGGCCAGCTGGTCTGGCACAGCAGGTATAAGAAGGAACTTTGTGGTCTTGGCAGCAAGTGAAAAGGGTCCTTGTTGTATTCTTTTCTTCCTTAAATAAGTTTAGCCAGCTCCAGCGATGCCCCCAGGAAAGCCCTGAATGGGTCATTTCGACAGCACCCCACAAAATCCCCCAGACCGCTTGAGTATGTGCAGCATTCGGTTCAACCCACCTGCTGTGCACTGAGGCTGCTGGTGGGGGTGGAGGTGGGGGCTGCTTCTAGTTACTGCTGGGATTAGCAGACCCTCTACGTCCTGGAGGTACTTTCTACTCATCCATGGATGCCCTAGATGCCTCAGAAAGCCCACACCTTCTCTAGATGGGCCCAGAGCCAAATCTTAAAAGGGGGACCTTCCAGGGATGGGAGCAATGGCTCTGCCTCTACAGTGACATCTGTTGTCAGACCCAGTAGATGAAAATTTGGGGCTTCTGTGGTCTCAGCCGTAGCTGCATGGTCCTTGCCTCTTCCTGTGGTGGAGACAGCACGCAGTGGTGGGTTAGGAGTAGGAGTTCGGGAACCTGGGCCTCAGTTTCCACATGTGGATCTCGGGCAGGAGTGGTGTGAAGTGCCTCCAGACCTGGGCTGGCAGCAGCGGGAGGCCAGCTCACCTTCCCGTGGGAGCCTGATGGAGCCGCACAGGCCTCTGGAAAAACCAAACCCATGGTTTTTTCCTGCTATCTGTGCAGTATCTTGAAGTGTACAAGTCGTTGTCTTTTAGGATATTCACACAGATGTAGACCCATCATTACAAATCTAATTTTAGAACATTTCATTACCCCCAAAAGAAGCTCTGCACCTCTTAGCTGTCACCCCCAACCCACTCTTCCTTCCTTGCCCCTGGCTGCCACTCAGCTGCTGTCTGTCTCTTTCGACCGACCTGTCCTGGACATTTCACGTAAATGCATTCATGCAGCATCACTCACCACGTCTCGCCTTTCAGTCTTACCATCTGCTGTAACAGTTGCAGAGTCCTGGAAGTCTTGGCCCAAGGCCGGGTGGTGGCCGTCCACCTGGACCGTGGCCTCTGGGGACCCAGGCACTGATTGTGGGAAAGCCTTGGACCCCTGGAGGTGGCGCATCCGCTCAGAGCCTGCATCTCCTCCCAGGCAGCTTCTCCATCTCATGCCCGATCCTATTACCATGTCTGGTCTTTACATGTGTATCATCCTATTACCTCTTAACAAACATGGCATTTTGGTAATGTCGATGCTTCCTATTTTATAAATAAAGCATATTTATTACATATATCAATAAATCAAATATTTGTATTACAAATAAATCTATAATATAAATTTAGAGAGATTGATTTGTTCCATCATTCAGAAATATTTGCTAAAGCTCATTTTGGGAGGTACTGACCTAGATGTGTAGAGTAAACACAATTAATTTCATCAAACACCTTGCAGCCTCATGTGCAGAGCAGGTGGGTGGACCTGTCTATGTGCTGGAAACTCTGCATAGGGCCCCTGCTTCAGGGCGACCACTCAGGAGGTTAGGGATGCCAGGCAGCCATCTCTGGCAGGGGCGGCTATGAAGTGTGCTGGTGTGCTCAGTGCACGGCCTCAGGTCCCCCAGGCCAGTGAGCAGGGCCAGGAGGTAAGGTGGGGGCAGTTGGTGCAGGGTTCAATTTGGGCTGGAGGCTTTTGGAGCAGTTGAGTCAGGAGAATGGCTTGGCTGGATCTCTGCTCATGAAGGGTGCTTTGGGGGCTGTTCCTGTTGATCCATTCTGAGGCACTAAGTGCCTGGGAGGATAGAGCCCACGGGATTCCTCATTGTGGACCAGCTGCTCCCAGCTGGTCTCATCCTGCCAGGCCTCCCACAGAACCCCCCCAGAATCCCAGGCTTGAGGTCCATCCCACTTTGGATCGACGGGCAGTGGGAAAGAGGGGCTTCGGTACTCAGAGCTGGGCCTGCGAGCACATGGAGCTGGTGGGGAGGGGCCGGAGCCACGGTGCAGGTGCAGCCTGTCGGCCACGAGCTGTTGGCCTGGGGCTCCAAGAGGCGCAGATCCTGCCTCTGCCCCGGAGAGTGGCCTGCGAAACCAGACCCTGGTGTTCTCCAGGCCCCAAGGTGAGGACCAAGTGAGGTACACGGAATCTGTGCGAGTCACCCGCTGCCTTTGGATAAAACTCTCAGTTTGGCTGTCATCTTCAGGAGCCCCTGTTGGCCATCTTGACACAAGCCTCTGGCTGCGGAGTCTGTGGTGAGACTGGCCCGTGGTGCCTGGAGCTCTTCAGTTTGGCAGGGGCCCTGCCTCTCTGCTCTGGGGAGGGGAGACTGAAAGTGCCTGATGCTTCCCTCCCTTGCCCCGTGGCAGGCATTCTAGAAGGGAAGACTTGCGAATACCTTGTCTTCTGACCACTGCCCCTTGCCCCGGTGGGGAGCCCGGGGCGTGCACGAAGGAACAGGAGGGGACGTGGGTGTGCTAGCCTGAGCTCCAGCCATGGCCCTCACTTCACATGACCAACATCGTGTCTAGTCTTGTGACAACTCTGCAAAGTGAGTTTTTTTTTTTTACCGTGGTAAAATACGCACCATGTAAAATTCACTATTTTAACCACTTTAAAGTGTACGATTCAGTGGCATTTAGTATATTATTCATAATGTTGTGCAACATCACCACCGTCTAGTTGCAAAACTTTTCATCACCCCAAATGGAAGTCGCTGCATACATGAAGCCGCTGCTCACTCCCCTCTCCCCACAGCCACTGGCAGCCACTGGTCTGCGTTCTGTCTCTGTGGATTTGCCTCTTCTGGCTGTCTCACCGAAGTGGAACCATGCAGTATTCGTCCTTTTGTGACTGGCTTCGTGCATTGGCATCATCTTTTCAAGGTTCGCTCATTCTCTCGATGACTGAACAGCATTCCGTTGTAGGGACACACCACATCTTGTCTATCTGTCCGTCCACGCGTGGGCATTTGTGTCGTTTCCACTTTTTGGCTATTATGAATGATGCGGCTACCAACATTCGTGTGTGAGTTTTTGTTCAAACATCTGTTTTTAGTTCTTTTGGATATATACCCAGGAGTGGAATTGCTGCATTTTGGTAACTGACTTTTTGAGAAACCGCCAAACTTTTCCACAATAGCTACAACATCTTATAATCAATGAAAATTAGGTATATTTTTACCACCGTTTTACATTTGTGGAAAGTGAGCCTTTCAATTTGCCATTCGTCTGAGATCACAGAGCTGGCGAGTAGGCGGCTGGAATTTGGCTCTGAGGGTAGGTTCTTCTGGACTAGGGGATTCTGAAAGTGGGAAGCTCAGAGTCTGCCTTAGATCTGGGAACCTCTGGGAGAGGCAACAGTGGGGAGAGGAAGGTCTGTGGCTCAGGCCCTCCCTTCTATTCTGGGGTGACGGACGCCCCGTGAGCGGATCTCCCGGGCCCTCGCTGTAGCTGTGGACGCACAGAGCCACCTGGCCAGGCATCCTGCCAGGCAGTCGAGTCATAGCATGCAGGTTTCACACGGGACACCCGAAGGCTGGAAGGGGTGCAGAATCACCCTCCCGTCCTGAGGAGGTGGTGTGACAGGGACACAGACCTGGCACCTGAGGACAAGCACTGGGACAAGGGCTCAGCCATGCAGCAGGGCAGGCTTCGGTGTGGATGATGGTTGCGAAACTTGCCTGTGAGCCACGAGGACTGTGAAGTATTCGGGAGTTGGCAGCAACTGGGGAGGGAGGCGGCAGTGCTGCCTGCCAGGCACCTGCTGTGACTCCTTGTCTGGCCCGGGCCCTGGCTGTGGTTGGCCTAACGCTTCTGAGTTGTGGCACAGAGACTAGGCTGAGGCTTTGCTCACTCCAGGTCTTGGTGGGCTAATGACCTGTTTTCCACGGCTCTTTCCAGTTTGCTCAGGGGACTTGGGTTTCAGAGATATTTGTCTATGGAGACTGCTGCTGGCTGGGGAGGCCTGCTGCCCTGGAGCGACTTTGGGCCAAGCGTTAGGTGCCCGCTCTCCACCCAGGTAGCCTCTGGGTTGGTCACTAGCACCTCCTTGAGAGAGAAGGACTCATGATTCATTAGAATTGGACTCCTAGAAGCAGTTCGACTGCAGTAGGAAGAGGCTGGAGACCGTGTCTGTGAGCCCCTGTGAGCCTGGCTGTTGTGTCATTCCTCCCAGGGTCTGGGTGCCGGGGTGCCTGGGATGTGGCTTGTGCTCCCCAGTGGCTGCTTTCCTTCCTTGGAAAACTCGGATCCAGCCTCCCCAGTCCCAAAGAAAGGAAGGGCCTCTCCTTGAACCTGCCTCCAGCAGACAAACCAAGCCTCCAGCGCACCTGCCTACCAGCTCTCTGCAGAGAGAGCTTGGCTCCCTGCTGCCTGCTTGTTGGTGCCATGACCATTACCACTACCTTGGGGAGGGAGGAGGGAGCTCGACTCCTGCCAGGGCCCTGTGTGATCTGGTTGTAGGACAGGCAGCTCGGGGAGTGCCCTCTTTTGCTCAGGGGCCAGACTGAGGGCAGGGCTGGGTAGGCCCTCCTCGTTGCTCAGGCCTGGCGGTCCTGCCTGCAGGTTCTCTGATAAACTTGGACATGACTTTGGACAACACGGTTACAAAGGCCAGGGAGGAAAGATGCCAAGGGGGAGGGGCAAGGATGCCGGTCAGAGGGTCAGATTTGTTCCAGGTGGCCCCAGTTAAGTTTGAGGTTTGAGGCCTTAAAGTTTGGGTAGCAGTTGTTTGCCCCAGGTGAAAGGCTCTGTTCCTGTGGGTCTCCGTCTTCTTGTCTGAGTGGGGCAGTGGGGGATGGAAGGCAAGGGCCCCTCCCCAGGTCAGGCATGTGAGCCACCTCTGGCTCTGTAATGGCGGCTGGTCTGGAGGAAAGGGCCTGCCGGTAACACTAAACAGCCCCTCTTGGTATTCTGTCCGGCTTTCCTCTTCTTTCCCTCTGGCTCTTAGAAGCTTGCCTTCTTGTACTCCCAGGGGTCAACCAGAAACAGAGGTTGGTTGTCCCAAAACTGTACCTACTTGGGCTGAGGGGAGGGATGGAGGGTCCCCAAGTGGTGAGGCTGCTGTGGTAGGATTGCCCTAACCCAGGAAGGCTGCTCTGGTTCCTGACACAAGCAGGCTTCAGTCTCCTGTGAGCTGGTGGGTAGAGGACAGGTAAGAGGGCCAGGCTTGTTTAGAGAGAGGCTCCTATCTTACGCCCTCCCACTGAAATAGTCTGCAGCTCTAGCAGCTCTGCTCTCTTAGCTGCAGTGGCATGGAGGCCAGAAGAGGACCAGAGGCTCCAGATGGCTGTGGTCTGGGCAAAGACAGAGCCCATAACTTGGCCTGCAGGCAGCCATCTCTTTTTTGGAAAAGAAAATGAGTAAAACTAGGTGAAGCTTGGCATCCTAGGAGGCCTGGGTTCCTAACCTCTGGAGGTGCAGAATTAGGACAGAGAGCTCTTGGGAGCGCCTTCTTTGCTGACAGTGTGAGAGGCGAGGCGTTCCCTCCAGCTGGATTTGGGTTGCGGCCTAGATATTTGCCCTTGCTCTTGTAGCACATTTTCTTCTCTATTCTGAGCGCTGAGAACGCAGATGGGTATATCTTTCCTCCTAAGCAGAGGCAGGGGAGGGGAGAGGCTGGCCTGGGGCTGTCTGCAGCCCACGGTTGAATCTGCTCCAGCTTTGTGAGCACCAGAGCCACAGCTGAGTGCAGAGTGGCAAAGAGGCTGGCGCCAGAGCCGGAGTGCCTGGGTTTGAGTCCTGACATGGCTACTTCCTGGCATGGATCGAAGTGTAAGTTACAGTCATGCATCTCTTAACGACGGGGTGTAGCTTTTGAGAGATGTGTCATCAGGCAGTTTCATCCGTGTGCAAACATCGTAGAGTACCCCTAAATGTTGCAGCCTTCTACACAACTGGGCTACACGGTATGGCCTATTGCTCCTAGGCTGCGAACGTGTACGTGTAACTGCTGAATACTGTAGGCTCCTGTAACACAACACTAAGTATTCATGTATGTAAACATGGAAAAGGCACGGTAATGTGGTATTAGAAATCTACCATCATATGTGTGGTCTGTCATCAACTGAAATGTGGTTAGATGGCGCACGACCGTACTCAACTTCTTGGTGGCCTGCTTCCCTGTCTGTAGGATGGGGTGACAGCAGCACCTGCCTCACGGTATTGTGGGAGTGTCCAGTTGAGAGAACATAGGGGAGGGGTTTGGACCAGGGCCTGGTGTTCAGCAGGTGCGCGGGAATGGGAGTGACATTGTGACCAGTTGCTGGTGCTGGTGGTGGCGCCGTCAAGACTTGAAAGGAGCTATTTTCATAGCAGGTTGTCATGACATAGGCTCTTAGACCTGCCCTCCAAGAGCTCTGCTTGGAAGTGAGGCATAAATATGATTTCAAAAGTTAGTACCACATCCTACATGCTGTTGGTGGGAATGTAAAATGGTGTAGCCACTTTGGGAAAGAGTCTGGCAGTTCCTTAAAGCGTGAAACATGGAGTCACTGTAAGACCTGGCATTTCTACTCGTAGTATGCGCCCAAGAGAAATGAAGCAGGCGTCCACACAAGCATGTGTCCTCGTGTTCATGGCAGCTCTGTTCACATTGCCAAAAAGTGCAGATAACCCAAATGTCCATCAGCAGATGAGTGGATAAAGAAAATACAGTATAGCCATACAATGAAATATTACGTAGCCATAAAAATGAGTGTATTGATACATGCTGTGTTGTGGGTGAACCTTGAAATTATGCTAAATGGAGGAACCCACACATAAAAGGTTGCATGTTGCAGAATTCCATTTATACAAAATATCCAGAATAGATAAATACACAGAGGCAGAAAGCAAATTAATGGTTGCCGGCTTGGGGAGCGGGTGGGAGGGAGGAATGTGTCAAAGGGAAATGACTGCTAATGGTTCAGGTATTTTTTGGGGGGGGGCAATGAAAACGTTTTGCAATTGATTGTTGTGTAACTCTGTGAATGTGCTAACAGCCATTGAATTGTATATTTTAGGTAAATTTTATGATATGTGAATTATGTCTCAGTAAAGCTATTAATATTATTAAAAATAAAAGTTAATACTAGGGTTAGCTAAGAATGAGATCATGTGTTTTCAGAGCAGGATGTTTTTTCCTACGTCTTCCTAGCTCGTTCGAAGCTCTTCGCCCCAGTGGAAGCAGACTGGGCTTTGGAGTCAGTTTTCCCTTCTTGCGTGACTGTTACTTAGCCTCCGTTGGTGCCTGTTTCTGTGACTGTGACAGGATTAGGTGATGCCCACCTCACAACAAATAACATTTAAGGGGCATAAAAGATATTGTAATTGTAGGGTCCTAACATAGTTAGCAAATAAATGTGAATTTTCTTCAGTCCTGGTCTATCTTGTTAGGTTTTTGTCTTTTATTGATGATTCTGAGATACTTTTTGGAAGGAGGTAGAAGCCTCATTTTGCATGTTAGGAAACCGAGGGCGGAGCGGTGGAGAGGTTGTGGGTGTTGCTTCCTACTTGCTGGTGAGGCTGAGGTGCGTGGCCGTGTCCGGCAGCAGGCAAGGGTCTGTGGGGGCTGAGCATCCAGTGAAATGGTTGTCGTGCGAGAGGGAGAGTGGGCTTCGAGTTGATGCGTCGTCTTGTGGCACTGAACCCTGGAACAGCAACTTCAGAGCTTGTGCACCCCGGGGTCCAGTGGGTGATCCCCAAGAAGAGAGTATTACAATTTCTGTTGATGTGTTTTATTGTCCCCATGTAACTTATCTTTGGCTGTGTGCACCGTATACATTATATTTCATAATAGATTGTCTTATGGTGCAGATATAACACTTATCCAGGGCATGTTCTGTCAGCATCTAGACACCCGGATGTGGAAGCCTAGGAAGGAAGAGTTGAGTTGGAAAAGCACCTGGCCACGCCCGCCCCTCTGCGGTCACTCCGGCTCACCACTGAGCTCGCCGCGTGCTCTAAGCTTCATGGCACCCAGTCCTCGCTGTGGCTCATGGCATCAGCTTCCTTGTTTCTCAAACAAGAGGATCTGCCTCTGAGAGATGAGGCGCTTTGTCAGTGCTGGGGTATATGCATTTCTCTGCTGGGGCGTTGAGCTCTGAGAGAGCAACCAGAGTAACTCTTAGTGTGGCCAGAGAGGGTCCAGATGGATATCTGCATGACTCCTGAGATGCCTGGGGACCAGAGCTTCTGTGGAATAGAATAAAAGGGCCACAGCTGGAGGGAGGAGGTTGGGAAGGCCAGGACCCCCACCCTGTGGCTGTGTGTTCAGTGCTCAGTGTGGGCCTCTCCAGCCAGAAGGCTGTGGGCACTCGGATCTCGGCCCTTGCCCACTGCTCCCTGAGGAGCCCCTCTGCTGGTTTCAAGGCAGCCCCGCCCAGCTCTAGGAGTGTCAGGGAGAGACACCTGCAGGCTGCTACGCTGATGGAGAACCCTGGGCTCCTCCTCGTGTCCCCCTGGGGTCAGTGCGGAGGAGGGATGCACTGTGAGCACTGGGGCCAGAGGTGCAAGCTCTTTCCCACTGAAAGTCAGAGGCCTCCCTGTGAGCCCAGCCTCTGGCCCTCCTGCCCTGCCCCCTCCGCTGAGCTAGGCTCACAGGGGGCAGCTGAGCCCAGAGGCCCCGCAGGGAAAGGCTTTCTTGAGCCAGGCGCTTACCCCTTTTCCCCCATGGGGAAGAGAGCCAGTGCTCGTGTGTGGGCAAGGGCTCTGCGAACTCGGCACCCTCGGGTCTGGCTCCTACAGGTGGACATCAAGGGATGTGGCAGGTGGGTCAGAGGAGCTCATAGACAAGCCTCGTGGAAGTAACAGGAAGCTCCTACTCGTGTCTGACAAGTGAAAAGGTGGAGGGTGGGGGAGTGGCCAGTCTGAGCACAGCAAGGGCACCAACCTGACATCCTGCTCTTCAGCCAGCCCCTGGCCCCGTGTGCAGCAGGAGGCAGTTCCCGGCTGGGCAGTGGTAGGAACCTTCTAGAGCTCTCATCCCAGAGGACTGCTGTTCGCCTTTTCTCCCAAGTTCGATGAGCAAGCACCTGCTGCTTCTCCAGGAAGACCGAGGAAGTGGTGGGCTCTTGGGTAAACTGGGCGGAGAAGCTGACAGCTGCCCCAGAGCCGGCTGTCCTGTGAGAACTGTCAGTGCGGAGGGCGTCAAGGATGGCGCCGCTGGCTCCTGGCCTGGTGGTAGCAGTGGCGACCTGTCTGCTTTGCCAGAGCATCCTCGTGTGGGGAGTCAGAGGCCAGAGGGCACGGGGCTAGCTATCCTCAGCATGGTCCTCTGCAGCCCCTTTGCTTCAGGGGGTTTCCTGAAGCCTTCCTTTCCTGTGTTTGGTTTTCTATCCCTAATTTCACTGTCTTAACAATTTTTGTTGTCAGGGAAAAAAAAGTTAGTGTCTGTCCTGCTGGAGCTGGCAGGCACTGCTCCTGCAGTGCTGCATTTGGGCCGCTGGGAAGGTGCTGGGCCAGGCCTCCTGGCGGGCTCCTCTGAAGGACTCGCGTTGCACCAGCCCCGAATCCTGCTCCCAAGGATGTGGCTTCTCTCCAGCCCTCCCCTTGCCTCTAAAAATAACCTTGCTATTTTGAAACTACCTCCTCTGGAGCTTTTTCTCACTGCTGTCTTGGATCAGCAACCCTTCTGAGACCAGGACCTTGGCTGCCACTGCCCCCTTCTGTCCTCCTCCCCAACCTCTACCCCTTCCTCTGGTACAAGTGGGATGTTCTCCAGGCACGAAGGGATGTCCAGCTAGCTGTCCTCTGGAGAAAGCCTGACCTATCCCTGCCCCTCCCTGGGCTGGGTATGTGGGACCTTGAGGGCCTAGGGGACGGAGGGCACACCTGGGGGTCCCACGGGGTGAGGAGGGCTGGGATTGCTCAGGGGCTGTGTGGGATACCTGTGCCCTCACTGGCTGGCCTCTGGATGACTCTCTGCCATTGTCTTCTTGCAGCCCACGACCCTCCCTCAGGGCACCATCAACATGAACCAGTGCACAGATGTGGTGGATGGGGAGGGCCGCACTGGCCAGAGGTTCTCCCTGTGCATCCTGACTCCCGAGAAAGAGCATTTCATCAGGGCAGAAACCAAGGAGATCATCAGTGGGTGAGTCTGCTCCGGCTGCGGTAAGAGGCGCTCCCTGCCCACCCGCTCGGGTCCAGCATCAAATGGGCCATGCACGAGCTGGTGGCAGCGTCAGCATCACTGTTTCTTTCCCTAAGCGACTCTTCTTCTGGGCTTCCTCTGTTCTCAGCATCACCCTGTACCCACTCACCACCCCAGAAACCAGGGCATTCTCCATTCTGCGCACTCGCCCAGGCTGCCGCTCACGTCCTGTGGACTCGTGCCTGCCTCTTGGTCCTGGGGCTGCTGTGCCTTCCTCGGGCCTGTTCACTGGCCTCCCCACCTCTACTCTCACCGTATCCCCAGCTCAACCTGTCACTCAACCTGGAGGGAGATCCCCAGAGCACATCCGACCTTACCCCTCCTGTCTAAACCCTGTCACCTGCAGAGTGATTGAGTTCCAGCTCTCCAGCCCACCCCAGCACCCTGTACATGCCCTGCCCAAGGACGCCCTGGGCTCCATAACCTGTGAGAGCTCAAGATTGCCTGAGCACGTGTGTCTTCCTCAGTGATGGCCCCGAGGGTGGTGTGTCTCAGTCCCGTCCCCTGTACCTCACACATGGCCACTCTTCTGCCACTGCACAGACCGGCTTTTTTGTCTGAATGGAGAGAATGGACCAGTCTTCCCTCACCCCACTCCGCTGAGAGTGGAAGGAGGGCCCAGGTCGTAAGAGAGCCTGTGGTCCCCGCTCCGTGCTCCGGAGCCACGACGACGTCAGCCTTCCAGGAACTCCCAGTCCAGCAGGGCGGCATTTGCTACCAACACCCTGTGGCCTGGGCCATGGTCGAAAGCCACACGTGGTCAGGCCTGGCTGGGAGCTCAGGCGCTGGATCTCAGAGAATTGCTCTCATCCTCCAAGGCTGAGGAGGCAGACCCAAGATGGCCTTGGCTGGGGCCGGGCTGGCTGTGGCAGTGCTCCCACAGCGGTGCTCCCACAGCGGTGCCCCCACAGCGGTGCTCCCACAGCGGTGCTCTCACAGTGGTGCTCCCACAGCGGTGCCCCCACAGCGGTGCCCCCACAGCGGTGCTCCCACAGCGGTGCTCTCACAGCCGTGCTCCCACAGCGGTGCCCCCACAGCGGTGCCCCCACAGCGGTGCTCTCACAGCGGTGCTCTCACAGCCGTGCTCCTACAGCAGTGCTCTCACAGCGGTGCTCTCACAGCGGTGCTCCCCACAGCGGTGCTCTCACAGCGGTGCTCTCACAGCAGTGCTCCCACAGCGGTGCTCTCACAGCCGTGCTCCTACAGCAGTGCTCTCACAGCTGTGCTCTCACAGCAGTGCTCTCACAGCCGTGCTCCTACAGCGGTGCTCTCACAGCGGTGCTCCTACAGCGGTGCTCTCACAGCCGTGCTCCTACGGCAGCGGTGCTCTCACAGCGGTGCTCCTACAGCGGTGCTCTCACAGCCGTGCTCCTACAGCGGTGCTCTCACAGCCGTGCTCCTACAGCGGTGCTCTCACAGCGGTGCTCTCACAGCCGTGCTCCTACAGCGGTGCTCCTACAGCGGTGCTCTCACAGCGGTGCTCTCACAGCCGTGCTCCTACAGCGGTGCTCTCACAGCGGTGCCCTCACAGCGGTGCCCCCACAGCGGTGCTCTCACAGCCGTGCTCCTTCAGCGGTGCTCTCACAGCGGTGCTCTCACAGCAGTGCTCCTACAGCGGTGCTCTCACAGCCGTGCTCCTTCAGCGGTGCTCTCACAGCGGTGCTCTCACAGCCGTGCTCCTACAGCGGTGCTCTCACAGCCGTGCTCCTTCAGCGGTGCTCTCACAGCGGTGCTCTCACAGCCGTGCTCCTACAGCGGTGCTCTCATAGCTGTGCTCTCACAGCGGTGCCCCCACAGCGGTGCTCTCACAGCGGTGCTCTCATAGCGGTGCCCCCACAGCGGTGCTCTCACAGCCGTGCTCCTACAGCAGTGCTCTCACAGCGGTGCTCTCACAGCGGTGCTCTCACAGCCGTGCTCCTACAGCGGTGCTCTCACAGCCGTGCTCCTACAGCGGTGCTCTCATAGCGGTGCCCCCACAGCGGTGCTCTCACAGCCGTGCTCCTACAGCAGTGCTCTCACAGTGGTGCTCTCACAGCGGTGCTCCTACAGTGGTGCTCTCACAGCCGTGCTCCTACAGCAGTGCTCTCACAGCGGTGCTCTCACAGCGGTGCAGAGCAGAGGGAGTTGGGACATAGAGCCCTTGGGTTTGAGCACATGGGAGACTTCCTGGAGCAAGACTGCTAAGCGAGGAAGCACTGTTGAGTGGCCAGAAGTTCAAGTCCACGTGCTGAGGGTGGGGTCGGGGGCCAGCGCTGGGCTGCAGACCGCCTTCTGTGGGGTGCCACTCTCTGGAGTCCTCCTGGGGACACAATGGAGGACCATTTTGTGTCTGTCCCCAATCTTAATCAAGAACCCTGCAATTTAAGAGTACCAAAGGCTTCTACAGAATCCTCATTCTACAGTGGAGAAGACGGATGGCCTGGAAACAGGGGAGCCTGGCCAAAGGCACCTCTCACTCCTATCTCACACGTGGCCAGGGCTCGCTCTGCCCAGATGGGTCCCCTAGGGAGCCCTTGCCCTCCTTGTGGGAGCTGGATCCCAGGGCGGGTCTGGGTGACAGGTAGGATGGAAAGGGGATCCGTGGTCCTCAAGACAGGCTGGGGAGTGTCTAGAGCTGGACCAGTGCATTCTGAGACCGGGCCATCGACACATGTGCTGTGTCACGTGGTGTCAGAAGGGGTGGTTCCTCCAGCGGGCAGCCTGAGTGCTGCCAAGGTCCTTGCTTATTTCTCTCTTGTCTCCTCCATCTGCATGTACGGGGCCAGCCCATGTTTACCCACGCAGCCTGGGTAGACAAGGTCATTAGCAGACCAAGGTACCTGGACACACGTGGTCTTGGGGACCTGCATGTGGGCTAGGCACTCAATAGGGTCAAGGCTTGTGTGGTGGCTTGGTGACATCTCCAAAGCCAGAGTAAGCCACCTGGAGCCCTTTCCCCTTTCCCTCACCCTGATCCTGGTTCTCATGGCGGTGGCTTGGCCTCGCAGCCCCTCCTGTGACCCCAGGGAGCAGCTTCCTCACCGCTTCACATGCTGGGTCCCTCAGCCTCCTTAAGGGAGTCAGGTGGGGGCCATGTACCCTGGGACAGGGGCTTCTGCCCCCACCTTCTCCTGCCCTTCCTCTGTCTCCCACCCTTGCAGACGCTCCCTCCCCCTCCATGGCCTGCTGCCTGTCACAGCTCCTTGGCCCAGTAACCCCATTCCTGGGCTTGGGGACCCTGAGATATATCTGAATGCTCAGGTCACATCAAAGCCAGTCCCTAAGGAGGTGCACCAGGCGACTGAAAGCAAGGGAGTCAGGGATAGTCCCACTAGCCTTCTTCCTGGGTCTTCTCTGAACAGCCCTGGGCTGCCCTGTCTCTCCCAGGGCCAGGTGGAGGAAGTTAGCAGCTGTCTTTCTGGTTACCACATTCCAGGAGGGGCCTGCAGACTGCTGGGGCCACACTCACACAGCCCTTTTAGAGGAGGTAGGGTTTGCATGGGAGTCAGGACGAGGACCCTTCTGTGCTCTGAGCTGGGGAGGCTGGGCTGCCCTTCTCCCTGCCCTGCCCTGCCCTTCAGCTCTGCCCACCCCATTCTCACTCGTCCGGACTCTACCTTCTACAGTTGCAGAGCCCCGGCACCCGCTGAGCCCGTGTCCACATTCACCACCTCCTCTCTTCATAGAGTTTATTTTGTTAACATTTGTAACACATCTGGATGATGTTAGATGCTTCCTACTGGGCTTCCGTGAGAAATGCAAGTGTAGAAGACACATTCCGCTGTCTGTTCCCGGACCCAGCATCTCTCTGACTCCAGTCTGAGTGAAGACTAAGATGCCGAATAGGACCCAGGCCTCTGGGACCACTCAGGCTCTTCCCCACCACCCCCGGCTAATCCTGGGTCCCTGGCTTTCCGAGGCCAGCCCAGGAGAACTCAGTAGCTCCATTTTGCCTGCAGTGCTACCGCAGCAGCAACCTTTCTCTCCTCTTCCCTCAAGTCCTGTTAATGGGTGACAACTGATGGCACCTGGGCCAGGCTGCACATATTTGCTCATCCTCTCAAACAATCGAGCATCACTGACTATGGCTGAGCTGGGCAGAGGGTGGCCCCTCACCAAGCCCAGACTCCCTGACCACAGTATCAACAGCACACCTTCCTCGGGCTGTCCCAGAGGCCACTGATTGTGACTGGCCTGCCCTCCACCCCTCCCTTCCTGCAGCAGCCCAAATTAAAAAAGCACCTCTGAGTGCTAAAGACGTGAGCCCTCTCCCTGCCCCAGGCTCGGTGTGGCCTCCAGGCTTGGTGTGGCGTTGTGCTCTCTGCCGCCCCTGGCCCTCGACCCCAGCTGGCAGGAGGCCCAGCAGGGACCCTGGTGCTCTATGAAGATCCGGAGCAGTGTCGCTTACAGCTCCTCCCTCCTGGAGAGGACACTGGGGCTGCCCTTGCCCCACCAGGCCCAGGGCTAGAGCTGGGGCTTCTGAGACAGGGCCCCAGCTGCCTTCTGCCCTCCAGCCCCAGGGGGACTGGCACAAGGCTCCGGGGAGGAGCTGCTATTCAGTTCCTTTGTCTGCTGCAGGATTCTGTATGGCGGAAGCAGCAGCAGTTGTGACCTGATCTAGCCCGATTTCGGAAATGAGACCGTCGCCCAGAGGGACTGGGAACCGCCCGGGGTTGTGGTCTGATGGCAGAGTTAGATCCAGAGGCTAAGCCTCCTGCCTGCAGTTCCTGTTCTTTCCACCCTCCCCTGCTACAGCCCCAGTGGGGGTCCCTGGGCAGCTCCTCCCAGCCTTCCCCAAAGCCAGGGGCGTTGACATCCTCTCTCTACAGGGGGTGGTCTTGGGAGGTCAGCTGCTCAGCCCCTTGAGGTGACCAGCCAGAGGAACTTTGCTAGCACAGCTCCTGGTTTCTTGCCCTGGGGCCAGTGTCTGCTTCTGTGGCCCTAAATGGCTCCGGTCATAGCCCATCTGCACTTGCCAAATCCATTCTGGGAGAGTGGTGTTGGGGCCGAGTCTAAGCCCCAGCGATAGGGTCGGTAATGGAGCAATGCACCCTGTGCTCTGACGCCCATCGCCAGGCCGGCAGCCCGTGTCATGCCCTGAGCCTGCTGTGGTCACAGTGGGGGCATTGGGTGGGCCTGCTCTTGGGGCTCTTGCTGCCCCAGCATGGCAGGCTTCCGTCTGGAGTGATGCCCTGCTCTACTTGGTGCCTGGTTGCCTGGCCGCTGGATGCAGGAGACAAAGGCCTGGGGTCTGGACCACCCCAGCAAGGGCGGGGGAGCATAGACCCAAGAGCCAGATCTTACCTGGTGCTCTGTCTCCTCTTTTCTTCCCAGGTGGCTGGAGATGCTCATGGTCTATCCCAGGACCAACAAGCAGAACCAGAAGAAGAAACGGAAAGTGGAGCCTCCCACACCTCAGGTAAGTGATGGGTTTACCAAGTGACGTCCCCCTCGGTGGAGCTGGGGCCTGGGAAGAAGTGAGAGCTCCCCGGAGGTGAGAGGGAAAAGGAAGGGGTCAGGCTGGGGCTGAGGTGGTCACCAGCCCTGCACATCTGCCTCTTCCTTCTGATGCTCTGGGGGCTGCAGTCCGCCACGTAGTCTCTGAGCCACAGGGGCAGGGTGGCCTGCAGGTGTGCTCTGGGGCTGCCTGAAGGAGGGGCAAAGCCGCAGCAGGTGCTGAGCAGCATGTGTCCCCATCCCTGGCTGGTCCTGCCACCTGTTGGAGGGGCTGGCCTGCTGCACACACGCCAGGAAAGGACAGCAGGCTGCACAGGGGCAGGGAAGAAGAGTTCCGGGGTGTCCTGGCCCAGTGAGGGACTCTCAGGGACCCCTGCTCCAACTCCCATGTGACCAGAATGGGACCATGTGACCCCAACTCCCAGGCCCCCTTCTCCCCACACCCCCTCGGGCTGCCCTTGGATGTGCCTACCCTGGGCTGCAATATGGGCCTTCCTGCCTGTGGAGCACAGCCTGGGCCCACTCTCAACCAGCAGTCATCCACCGCCATCCCGGGGGTGCCCAAGCCAGCATTTGCTAGAAGGGAGATGTCCCTGGCAAGTTGGCAAAAATGCATTCAGAGTGCTTCCTGGAGACCGAAAGTGGAGCTTCCTCTTGGGGACTAACAGTTAACATGCAAATTCCCCAAAGCTGCCTGGTTTGAGAGAGAAAATTACAGGCAGCGTAAGTATCTAGCGTCGCACGGCATTTCCGTGGGGATGCCTTAGAAACAGTGCGGTGGCAGAACTCCTGCTTCCAGATAAGGTGACTTGGCTCACAGGAGACATGGCCCAGCCAGGGCTTGGTTGCTGGGTTCCCCTCCCTGCCCTGCCGTGGCGCCCTGTCCCCCAGGTACTGCTGGCTGTGGCCAAACCTCAACTTTGTGGTTGGTGGAAGGAGCTGTGTGATTCCAGGCTAGGGAAGTTGCTCACTTCCCTCAGGGTCTCTTAGAGTGCGGGGCACGAGCCCCAGCCTCCTCCACGCAGCCACTGCCTGAGCCCCAGAGACGCCAACCTGGGGGATCTCCCTTTTCACCCTGGCTTCTGAGAGCTTCCCATTTGAGCCTGCTGGTTCCAGCAGCTGCGGCCTTTCATCAGGGCCAGTTTTTCCCGAGAGTCAGTCTTGTGGGGCAGCCTGGGGCCTCTGCAGAGGAGAGGTGGGGACTGTGGTTGGGAAGGGTCTCTGGGCAGGCCTGATGCTGAGGGCGTCCTCATGGGCCAGAGCGAGGCTGGGGGGAGCGTAACACCTTCAGGGCCCCTGTAGGGGCGAGACCCTGAGACCTACCGTTCCCGACTTCTCTCACCGTGGCCCCGTGTAGGCTGCGAGAGTTTCAGATTGAACAACAGAGGGCTGGAAGCATTGACTCTCTGCCTGCCCTGTTAAACTCAGCTTCTGCCCTCGAGGAACCCAGGTGGGAGAGCCGAAGGTAGGGCCGTGGATGGGCTGCGGGGGCAGCAGTAGCCTTCTGGCCCAGGGCAGCTCCTGACAGAGCCCAGGCTGGGAGAGGAGGCAGGCTTGGCCCTGACCAGAGATCCCAAAGCCTGTGGCCTGAGAGACATGGGCTCCAGGGAGCTCTTCTTACTCCCCTGCTACACTTGAAGAGCCTGCAGCAGAAGGACATGACGACTCGTGTAGGTGTGAGCAGGGCAGGAAGGGTGGGGACAGGTGGGAGGCCGAGAACCGTGTCTCCCCAGCCAGGGCGCAGGGCCTGCCTGGGGTCCCCACTCGTCTGACAGAGCTTGGGGAGGCCAGCTCCTCCATCTCCTGGCCTCCGGTTCTCCTGTCTCTCTCCACCTCACACCACTGTGAGCCAGGCCTGCGCCTCCGGCCGTACGCTCGTGTCCTTCTTTAGGAATCTTTGTGGGTTTTACTGGGGCGTCTGCTGCCACCTCTGCTCCAAGTCGCAACCCTCTCTTCCTACTGGGTCTGCTGTTCGCCTTGGGAGAAAGCCCTCTCTGAAACCCCTCCAGAGAGGCCCTGCTCCTCAAGCGGGGCTTTAGCGACTTCTGCCTTCCTGTTGAGGGCAGGGAACTGAGGTGATTCTGCATCCTGTACAGCTGGTGGGCTGTTGGGGGTAAGTGCTCCAGGGTGGTGTGCTGGCTGGAGGGATAGGTGGCCCTGGGACCAGGGCTCCTTGGGTCATTGGAGCCCTCAGGAAGCTGTCAGGGAATACCTTCACCATTTGCTTGCAGAAGCTGACTCCTCCCGAAGGGAGTCTCCTGCCTGGGGATGATCTACTGGCAGCTCTGAATTGGCAATCAGGGGAATGGCCTTCCCGGCCTGAAATCCTTGCAAAGCTGATGATAGCTTTGGGCCGGCGCCTCATCCAAGGCAACACTCCACCATCCCTGGCCTTTCTCCTGCTCCTGGGGTTGGGTGATGGAAACGCTCATGCTCGCACACTGTCCCTTACTGGTGATGCAGGTGTGGGCACCTGTGGCCTCCCCTTCCGGCGAGTTGGTGACCCGATGGCAAGGCACCCAGCCAGGCTGGCGATAAGTAACCTCTTAGGGTGATACTGTATCTGCCATTGTGCACACACAGACACACACACCTAAATAGCCTGTGTCATCTGTAACCCTCACCAAGGTCTCTAAGCCAGAGATGGGCTAAGGTGGATTTCTAAATGTGGGCCTTGGCCACCAGGAGGGGAGTTGGAGGTGGGTATTTGTATGTCACACCCCTGCCTTTGGCAAGAGAGCAGAGATAGGCATTACTCTTTGAAAGGGGCTAAAGCCATCCTTTTGGCAGCCCTTTTGACAGTGGTTGGACTCAGGGTATGAGCTGGCTCTACAGGGCAGCTGGGGATCCTGGCCCTGCCCTTGTCGGGGTGCCGTGTTCACAGAGTTAAGGGTTTCTGCGTGCCCCTGGGCATGGGTTCCCTGCTTCTGCCTAAGCGCTGCCCTGTGAGTACTTCTCCCTCTGGCAGCGCCACTTCTGCCACCTGGGGCAAGATGGGAGCTGACACCATTCCCTTCTGGGCTGTTGGCCTGAATCTAGCTTGTGAGAGTGTGTAAGAGGGAATACGTACACTCGAGCGTGTGTGTGTGCGCACGCACGCAGATGAGTGGGATGTTTGATTTTTTAGTCTCTTCAGGCTGTTACAACAAGATACTACAGACTGGGTGGCTTACAAACAATAGAAGTTTATTTCTCACAATATTGGAGACTGGGAAGTCTAAGATCGAGGAGCCAGTAGATTCGGTGTATGGTGAGGGCTCCCGTCCCGTCCTTATGTGTTGGAAGGAGCAAGGTAGCTCTCTAGGGCTCATGACCTAGTCACCTCCCAAAGACTTCACCTCCTAATAGCATCACTTTGGGGGTTAGAATTTCAACATACAAATTTGGAGGGACACGAACATTCAAACCATAGCATTTGGTTTGCATCTGATGACTGTGTCCTTCACATAGTGTCTGGGCTTTCCATTTTACCTTCTTAGAATCAGAAGTGCAAGGGGCACGCGGCTGACCCGGCCTGGCTGCGTCCAGCTCGTCCTTTGCATTCACCCTGAGGGTCTGCAGAGGGCACTGGGCATCTTGGCTGTGTTCTCTCTCCTGCCTGTTTCCTCTCCCCTTGTTCATGTTGTAAGTGCCTGGATGTCCAGGAATGACAGACACTGAGCAGTCGCTGTGGTCTTGCCATTAAGTCCTGGCCCACTGCCCTGAGGTTCTGGTTTTGTGGATGGGGAGGACTTGCACGTCTTTCGTGACCAGACTCTGACAGACACTGAGCCTCTCCTCCACAACTTTACCGAGCCTGATCTGAAGCCAGTCGGACCAGGCAGTCGGGCTGCAAAGGTGAAAAGACCATGGAGCCACCCGGAAGGAGCTTCCCGTCTGTCTCATACATTCCCTTCTGGAGATTCCAGGCTCTGACACTGGCCTGGGTGTGAGCCCACCTGGGCTGTGTGCTCTGTGCTTGCGCTGACGCCGCCCTCTCCTCCAGGAGCCTGGGCCTGCCAAGGTGGCCGTCACCAGCAGCAGCAGCAGCATCCCCAGCGCTGAGAAGGTCCCCACCACCAAGTCCACACTCTGGCAGGAGGAAATGCGGGCCAAGGACCAGCCAGATGGGAGCAGCCTGAGTCCAGCTCAGAGTCCCGGCCAGGGCCAGCCTCCTGCTACCAGCTCCCTGCGGGAACCTGGGCTGGAGAGTAAAGAAGGTGAGCGGGGCCAGGCCGGCCTGGGTGCCTGCTCTTCTTGGCTGCCCCAGCGGAGCTGGCACTAGGGACTCGGTGTGGGCCTGCAGAGCCCCATGTAAGCCCTGCCCTCAGTGTCCCTTTGTCCATCCACCCCTTGGGCAGCACCCGGCCTGGCATGGACTAGGATTGCTGGGCTCTGGCCTTGGCCTTGCTGCTTTTGGTACCTATCAGCCCCCGGTGGGTGTCAGGAGAATTGCAGACGCCTGCACAGGCCTACGTGCAAGGAGTCCTGTTATTGCATCACTGTGCTCACATCCACAGCCATGGGCCCTGGACACTCCTCATGTCCTGAGAGAAGCAGTGGCTAGGACGGGCTTGTTGTAGTAGGGCAGAGATGCTGGGGAGGAAGCCGTTGGCATCATCGTGCCCTGTCCCTGAGCACTCTGGAATTGCCCGAGCAGAGCAGGGCTTTCATCTCTGCCTCCCTCATCCCAGGCCCTAGAGGGCTCTGCAAGACACAGGCCAACTTTTTCCATTTATATCTTATCCAGGTTGTTAAAGACAAGTAGACAGTGGGGCCCAGCTCGTTTAGGCTGAAACACATTTTGCACGAGCTCTGGGCAGAAGTTGTCTCAGCCTGCCTTAAGTGGCTCATGCCCATCCACGTCAAAACTCTGCTCCTTTCGTCTTACTCCTGCAGAAGTCCCCGCCTTGCCCTCCCCCAGAATGTGCTAGGACACTGAGGGCTGGTTGGCTGTGGGCTTCTTCCTCGATGCTGGGTGAGAAGCAGTTGTTGGCGGGACATGTACCATCCTAAGGTGGGACCCTGCTGTCTGGCCAGGACCCAGGCCAGAAGTGCAGGGCCTGCTGCCAGTCTGGCCAAGGGGCAGCCAGATGAGGGTGGAAGGTGGTTGAGGAAAAGAGTATGGGAGGAACATTTCCTTCCCAGCCTGTGGTTCTTCTTATTCTTCCCTGGGACAAGCTGTGCTAGATGCTGGAGACAGGAGGTAGAGATGGTCCCTGCCTGGGTCTTGCATGGACTTTTTAAGAAAATCCTCAGATCAAAGCTGGCAGCAGGCTGAGTGTGTCTCCTCCCCCCCCCCTCTTCCAGAGGAGAATGCCATGAGCAGTGACCGCATGGACTGTGGCCGCAAAGTCCGGGTGGAGAGTGGCTACTTCTCCCTGGAGAAGACCAAGCAGGACTTGAAGGCTGAGGAGCAGCAGCTGCCCCCACCGCTCTCCCCGCCCAGCCCTAGCACCCCTAACAACAGGTACAGTTGCCCCGAATCACTCTCCCAGGAGCATGGTCATCCCTTTCCTTCCCCAGGTCCTCGGCCCCCCAGCCGGATGGTCTACAGCATCTCCCTTGGCTCCCTGGATGTAGCTGGCCGGCCCCCTGCCCACGTGGACTCTGGCAGCACTGGGGGGCAGGGGACAGAGAGACTGGGGAGCACCTTTGCCTTTAAAGCCAGCAGGCAGTACGCCACCCTGGCCGACGTCCCCAAGGCCATCAGGATCAGCCACCGAGAAGCCTTCCAGGTGGAGAGAAGGCGGCTGGAGCGTAGGACTCGGGCCCAGAGCCCTGGCAGGGAAGAGGTGGCCCGCCTGTTTGGCAGTGAGCGGAGGTGAGCAGGGGATTGGAGGGCAGTGTGCACGCAGGCCCAGGCACACGTGCATGTGTGCTCTCACACACGTTTCTCAGCCCACATTCTGTTGGGGGTTGGGGTGGGCGGTGGTGGGGGGGCGTTTTCTGGCAGCCAAAATACAGGATTTCTGAACAGCAAGAGGCCTTGGCTCCAATGGCTCGGGTGGGTTCCCAGCTACCTCGGCCTTGTTGGGGCCAGCTCTTTTCCTTCTGGCCCATTTCCATTCCCTGAAGCTACTGTGGAGCCAAGAAGACCCTAGAGCTGCAGATGGCGGTGGGGACCTCCTTGCCCCGCAGTGCTGGGGGGCGGGCAGAGGCGCTGCAGAAGGCGCGGGGGCAGCACAGCTTCTTCACTTGCGGAACCGGACAGCCTGTGAAGCGGCTGAATGCCCAGTAGCACTGCTTTTGCCCTCCAGGCTGGGCTGAGCCGGAGAGGCTGCCTGGAGCTCGTGTTTCCCGGGGAGAGGCAGGGTTTGGACAGCAGGCCTGGGGCAGTGGCCACGGGCCGCGGGTGCAGAACTCAGCCGTTGTCTGAGAAGAGGAGGGGCTCTGCCCTTCCCTTGTTCTACTGAGTTTCCTGGAGAACTAGAGAAGGAGCTCAGTTCTTCTAAGCCCAGGTCCAAGCCTGAGCACACCTTCAGGCAGGGCCTCTGTAAACTAAGGCTCTGCCTGGACAGCAGGGATCCTCACCCAGGTCCAGGGATGGACTTCCGAAGGTCCGCAACACCCCACCTTGCTGTGAAACAATTGACAGCGTATAGGGACATTCTGAGAAGAAATGGAGAAAAGAAAACCAGTAATTTTCATTAGGTTCCCAAAGAAGTTCACCATCCAGAAAAAAGGTTCAGACCTAATTCTAGAAATCTTTGCAGAATGTCCTCACTGCCCCAGATCCAGCCTAAAGCGCAGAGTCAGGATGGGCGAAGGCCACGGGTGCCCTTCTCGGGGTGAGGCTGAAGAGGCATCTTTACCTCCTGTCCACTTTTCTTGTGGACACCCACTCTTCCAGACATCCCAGGTGGAGAGGACCTGTGCACCTGTGGGTCAGCCTCCGGGATAAGGAAATGTCACCTGGAGATGCTGGTTTTGAAAGGAGGAAAACTCGTCTCCTTCCTAGGGAGAGGGAAGGGGCAGCTGAGGGGCTGCCCAGCACCTTCCAGGTGTCAGGTGGTGCTCTGCCAAGCCCTTGGCTGCCTTTACATTCCATTACAGCCCGACAAGGTGCCTGTCATCACCACCCCTGGTTGAAGTTGAGGGACTTCTCACAGTGAACAGGTGGTGCAGATCCCAATAGGCCCCTCACCTGGGTTGTCGCTGCTTCCACGGTGTGACCCAGGACTGGGGCCAAGGGTGTCCTTTTAAGCACTTAAGTAGTATGTGAGTAGAGTATCTTGCTAGTGATTGAGGAGGCTGTCAGGGGAGGCTCCATGCTGGCCGATAGGCGGGCCACATGTGGCGGTGGCTCTGGAGCAGGGTCAGCCATGTCCTGGTTTAGCACCAGACCACAGAATTAACATTCAGTGCACCTGCTTGGCTTGGCTTCTTAGAGAGATTCATCTTAACTCATTCTCATCCGCTGGCCTGGGATAGGTGCAGTCTCTGGGGCTTTGCAGTCTGCATGCTCTCGGCCACATAGGGATGGTCTCCAGCCAGTGCTGGCTCCCTGGCCCTGCCAGCTCTACATACTAACACTGCATCATCCCTTCTCTCTGACCCCAATGGCATCTGGCCAGCTGCTGTCGCTTCCCGAGGCCTTCTCATGGCATCCTGAGCAGCTCACCCTGTGCTCGATGGGATTCCTGTCCCCTGGTTGATGAGAGCAGACTCTCCAGATGAGTGGAAACCAACCTGGCTGCCTGGAACCGTGTCCATGACAGGCCTGCCCAAGGGCTGGGCTGCAGGAGCCACAGGGTTTGGTTTCTTGGTGGGCCGTGGCCATCTAAGCCATCCTTTCTGAGCCCAGTCCGCTCTGGCTTTGACATGTCTGCTCTTCGGACTTGCAGAGCTCTCAAGTGTTTCCTGGGTGGCGATTCACCTCTGGCTACTGAGTGTGGGGGCTGTGGCCTGGTTGGACTGCTGGTGACTGACAGCAAGTCCAGCTCCCCATGCAGCCCTGACCCTGCCCTCAGTGCATCGGTGAGTTCCCTGGGAACCTAGGCAGCCGCTGGGCGCTGGCACTTGTTTTGGGTGCCATGCTTCCAGCGTACCAAGTTAGTGACTTCCCACTCTGCCTGGCAAGTCAAGGCAGACGTCGCCTCAGCCTGTAGCCTTGCAGGACCTACCCAGGCCCCGTGGAGCAGCCTTAGGGGGTGCCTTCCCTCCTCATGCTGCTGCTCTGTCTGTGCCCCGCAGCCCCCAGCATGCTGATCTCGGGCGTAGGCTGGGCACAATCCCTAGGCGCCTTCCTGGGGCTTTCTAGGTCCCAGTGTTAGGTGGAGAAGCCCTCATGCTGGCATGGTGGCACTGAGGCCTGTCCATGGGCCTAGAATCTTGCCCAGCTCACACCACGATGGTTGGATGTGGTGCTGCACTCACCAGAACTTCCCCTCGGTGCTCAGTAACCTCAGCGGCTGCCTTAGCTTCTGCCCTCCCAGTGCTGCGTCCCCTCCTGCGCTGCCCAGCCGCCCGCCTCCGCTGCTAGTTCCGGCAGGCTGGCCTGGCACAGAGTCCCTCCCTGAAGATGACACCTGGCGTGGAAGCACAGGGCTGGCAGAGCGCCCAAGGGCCCTCTGGCTCCTGCCCTTAGCACTGTCCTCCCGCTGTGGAGAGGCCGTAGCACATCGGTTTTTACACTAACCCTCCCTGAGAAGAAGCTGGCTTCTTGGAGGAGGGGTGGATGTCTCAGGTTTTGAGCTTGTTTCCGCTCTTCCTTGTGGAGTTGGATTTTAGTCTTCAAGGCTTGGGGGCCCTTCACCTGCTTCCCCTTAGCTCTTGGCCACTCGTCCAGAGCCCAGGTGGAACTGCCCTGTGAGGAGACCTCAGCGTCCCTGGGAGAACGGGGCTCGGCCTGTAAGGAAGGGGCTGCTCTCCTGACGTGGGGCCATCCCAGCCCCAATCCCCTGGTGGGCAACCCCAGCAGCCAGACCCTGTCCGGCCTCCTGTTCTGACCCCACAGGGTGACTCCTTGCGGCTGTGGGAGGGGCATGATCTCTCTCCCTCTTCAGTTTTTGCTTCTTTGATCCTCTGGATAATTTTGGTTGACCATTATTGGATTTTATGAGCAGTGCTTTTCTGTTTATTCATTCCCCAGCCTTGTTTTCTTCCAGGTCTTGCCTCTTCGCCTCTCCTGCTGTGCTGCTCGTGGCATCGCGCCTCCTCCACCCGCTTCGCCCCATCCCGGCTCCGTCTCCGGCAGTAGGAGCCTGAGCAGGAGCCTGATGAGGCCGCCAGCCCTCTCACATGAAATCAACTTGCTTTGTTTTTGTTTTAGTTTGGTCTTTTTCTGTCAGCAGAAACAATGTTAATTCAAGGGCCTCTTTCTTGCTAAATTTGGGACGCCCTGGGTGGGGCCGCATCGTGATCACTGGGGAGTGCAATGAGAACGGAGGCTGCCCTCCTCCAAGGTGGTGGTTGCCTTTGATCTTGCCTGTGGCTCGGGAGAAGCTGCCGGGTGCCGAACTGTGTGAACGCCCAGTGGGTCAACACAACAAAGCCGGCAGGGCTTCCAGCACGGGGCAGAGGGCAAGCACAGACCTGGCGGCAGGGAGCGGGCGTGGGCGGAGCTTGGGTTGGCCAGGCGAGTGCCCAGAAGCCCGTTGGGTGCTGTGCTGCGCCTCGCGCCTCACAGGAAGGCTGAGGGAGGCCGGCACAGGGGACCGGCGGGATGGGCCAGGCATGAGGGTGTCGGCTAAAAGAGCCCCTCCTCGATTCAGGAACGCGAGACACTGTTTCTCACCTCAGCAGCCTTGTGTCTTCTCTTTCAGGAGGTCCCAGGTGATCGAGAAATTTGAGGCCTTGGACGTTGAGAAGGCGGAGCACATGGAGACCAACTCGTCGGCAGGGCCCGCGCCCTCCAGCGACACTCGCCAGGGCCGCAGCGAGAAGAGGGCATTCCCCAGGAAGCGGGTGAGCTTCTGGGTGGGGGAGCTCGGGGTCAAGTCAGCACACGACCCCACGGGCCTCCGGGTCCCCTCCACATACACTCCTGGGATGTGCTCCTGCCAGGCTTCTGCTCTCTGACCTCCAGCACTTGGTGGCTTTCTCAGGGGCAGGCCTGTACTTGGCATCTTCGCGTCAGAACCTCATCCGTCTCTGCTAAAGGATGTTCTATTGAGTTTTAGATCCCAAGTGGTAACTAGCACCACTCTTCCCCTGTGAGGTGGCCCTGCAACGAGGCTGAATATCATACCTTCCTTCTTCCTGTTGGGTACAGCCACGCCCCTCACCTCTCCACTCGGTGCACGAGGTAGATTCAGCTTCCGAACCCTCCTCCTCCTGGGCGCCTGCCCTCCCGCTTCTTCTGTAGCCTGCTTTGTCTGAGCTCATCTTCCTCCTGGCTTCTCTCTCATTCGTGCGGCCCGAGGCCTGCTGCTCACTGCCACCAAGCCGGGGCTCTTCCTTCTGTGACCCGAGAAGCTGGAGTATGGGGTGGGGCCAGGAAAGAGACAGTGGCTGGGCATCCGGAAGAAAAAGCTGTTCTGATGACCAGGGTGTCCTGGGACTCGGGTCCCCTCCTGGCCCTGCCAGACACCTGCGGTGGGAGCCTGGGCACATTGCCACCCCTCACTGGGAGCAAGGCACCCTGCAGCCCTTGAAGGGTGGACGACCCTGGCTGGCCACCCCCGCCTGCTCAAGGTGCACTGGGCCGTGTTGACGGCGGCTGCTCTCTGCCATAGGACATCACCAGCGAAGCCCCCACAGCTCCTCTCTCTGACGCCTCAGCTCCCCCTCTGTCTCCACACCGCAGAGCCAAGTCACTGGACAGGAGGTCCACGGAGCCCTCCATGACGGTGAGCGCGGGCGCCGTGTGCTGCATCCTCGAGACTGTGCACCTCTGCTCTGGTCACTCTGGGTTGCTGTCTGTTTCTGTCCATGCGTCCACGCCAGCTGTCCCTCTGTGCACGGGCCCTCGTGTCTGTGAGTGCCCCAGCCCACAGGCCATCAGAAGCAGATCCTGTGTTTCTTCCCCTTTTTGGGCCCAGAACTGGGGGCTACGTGGCATCCTGAGCTGCAGGAGGAGGTCCCCGTGGAGGATCCGGACTCCAGGAAGTGGGGCCACAGCAGGGGCCCAGTGCCCTTCGGGTGTTGGGTATTTGTTCTGGGGGCACTTTGGAGGCAGGAGCTGCATCTTGCCAGGAGCTGGTCCTGTTCTCTGGGCTGTGCCATGAGTGAAGAGCAGATCTTGCCTCAGGCCCTCCTCCTGGCCCCAGAGTCGCCGCCACGGAGGTGCAGCAGGGCGTTGCCAGAGCTCACAGAGCAAGGCGGCTTCTCGGCACACTGACCTGGCTCCCTCCACTGTTCTTCAGCCTCCTGGGGGGGCTGTGCCTGTTACCACCTCTCGTCCCCTCTCTGATGCCGGCGAAGCCAGCGCACAGTGGGCCTCTCGCCTCCCCAGGGACTGTGGCTGCCAGCCACCGATTGATGTGTAACCGTGGCATGTAAGCAAGAGGATTGATTCCTCCTTCACTCTGGGTTTTGCTTCAGGATGTTTGGAATGAAACTCCTCGAGTTTATTGACTCAGCTGGTACCTACTGTCCCCGGCATGTGCCAGAGACCCTGACAGCAGAGCTCCAGCCAGGGCTCTACCTCATGGGCATCATTGCCGGCAGTCAATGGCAACCACAGTGTGGAAGTTAGGAGTGTTTGTCACAGACCCTCAAGCTAGGGCAGCCAGAGAGGGGAAGACGCAGTCCTCTATCCCAAGTCTTGCATGGCACGCATAGGAGAGGATTTCCCCTATTTAAGGGTCATTTGGGGTAGGGGGTTGTAATTTCACAGGATTGCTTTCAACTGGGTACTGCAGCAGGGGCAATTTGGCTCTGGAGAGGGACTATTCTTAATCTGGGCCCACCTTGCTGTCAGGCCTGGGCAGTGACAGAGGGTTTGCAGCAGAGGTCCCCAGAACGCCCTGTCCTGGTGGTTGTCTTGCTGTTTCTTGACTGTGCTAACTCCCTCCTGGGCCTTGGAATGTAGAAAGACAAAGCCAGTTCCTGATCAAGGTGGGGCCAGAGGAGACGGGACCCATCTCTCTGTGGGGCCTGGCATGACAGGAGCACAGGGTGGTAGATACGGGCCTCGGCCAGGGGGCCTGACGCGGCGCTCTCTCAGGCTGCTCCTTGAGCTCGGGCGCGTGGGGACCATCAGGGACAGCACTCCCGGCCTGGCTCCCTGCCTCATCTGCTGTCCTGCTTCTTGAGGAGAAATGCAGACTGAACTTCCTGATAGAGAAGGGGCCGGGGATTGCGGCAGAGCTGGCGCTGCTGCCTCCTCCACACCAGGCACGTCTCTACTCCAGGCTTCTGCAAGGACTCGAATTCTCCTCTCAGCCGCCCCTGCAGGCGTTCCCCTTTGTGTGAAATGCTGTGTGACTCTCCATCTGGGCTTGGTCTCTGCTGTAGACAGGCCCTGCAGAGCAGCCCGAGGAGGCAGCCCCTCAGGGCGCCACAGCCCTGGCTGCTGCTGCTGCTCAGAGGCAATGAGGCCGCGCCTTCTCTCCCCAGCCTGCCAGGCCCGGCGTCTCCTTCCTCAGGGATACTCATGCCTGTGGGAGGGGGGCTGTGGGCAGCACCTCCTGGGGAGGGGGCTACCCAGGCTTATCTGGCAGGTGGATCCCTTTCCTGGAGCCCGCCTCATCTGAACAGAAATGCCGGCCCCGTCAGATGCCCTTTGCCCATGACTAGGATACCGTGGGGTTTTCCTCTAAGCTGTTCTTTTTTCTTCCCTTTCTCAGCCTGACCTGCTGAATTTCAAGAAAGGCTGGCTGACCAAGCAGTATGAGGACGGCCAGGTGAGTATGCAGAGTTACTGTGACCCTTGCCCCCCACCAAGAGGGGCTGGGGAGCAGGTGCAAGGTGGAGCTGACCTGTCCTCGCATGGGTCTGAGTGCTGGCTCCAGCCCTGCCTGCTGCACACCCTTGTTCTGTGGACCAGGACTATGGCTGACACAGTCTGAGAGAGAAGCGCAGGTGTGCACCCCCATTTCTGCAGTGGGGAGTGCTCAGAGCAGCCAGGCCTGCCTGCAGCCTGCAGGAGGTCTGTGCCTCAGGCTTTAGGGGGCCCCCCACAGTGCTAGGCCCTGCCACCTGGTGATCTTTCCTAAAAGTTCTCTAGGGGTCCAGGCTTCCTCAGAGACATGGAAAGCTGGTTGTGAGGTTGGCTTGTGTCCATGCAAGGCAGCCAAGTGAACGGTAGATTAGCTGTGCAGGACTCCTGTGCTCAGGAGGAGCCCTCAGCTGCAGCAGCGTGTTGCCCTGGAAAGAGCAGATGTGCTACGTTCTTGCCATCAGACTCAAGCACAAGAGCCATCTGCAGCTGACCCCACCCTAGCCTGTGTTATGGGCTGGAAGGCCAGGCCTCCAAACCAGGCGTGAAGAGGAGCCTGCTGGTTCCTTACCCAAGAGGCCCTGTACCTGGTCCATCTCCACGCCCCTCCTGCTTCCTGAGCCGCTGTGCCAGAATGTCCCCTTTTTCTCTCTTCTCCATGTCACGTGCCCTGGGCTTTGCCTGAAGACTCAAGTTCCCCTCCTTGCTACTTGCAGCGAAGACTTGGGACTCTAGCTGGTTAGTTTGCTCCTGCTGGTTGGCCAGCCAAGTGGCTGTAGCTCACAAGCTGCCACCTACAGGTGGAGATGCCATGTTCACAGCCACCTGTCCACTCTGACGGGCTCAGCCACAGTCTGCAGCCTCTGGAGTTGAGACTGAGGACTGCACTGCACTGGGCACCAGCCGTGCCACTGGTCAGAGAGCCTGAGCCGGGGTCCCCCCCTCTCCATGCTGCGTGTGCGCTGGAGGAGCTGCAGCTTAGCGAGCTCCCCAAGGCCGTGAGTGCCTAGCTGCCTGCGGCCGAAGCAGAGTCCTCTGCGCGCTGCCTGCGCTCGCCGGGAGGGGCCCCTGCCCTGCGCTTTCCGTGCCCTGGGAGGTGCTCTGAGGACTGTGCTGCGCGTCACCCTGGAGCAGTGAGCGTGCTGCTCGGAAGTCGGGAGTTGAGTCTGTTTTTTCCTTCCCTTGTAGTGGAAGAAACACTGGTTCGTCCTGGCCGATCAAAGCCTGAGATACTACAGGGACTCGGTGGCTGAGGAGGTGAGTGGGCCTGGCTTCTGTTGTGAGGACGGCCAAAAGGCTTCAGGTGGCGTCCGGAACCAGAGGGTCCCTGTGCTGTTGCTTTTGTCTGGGCCGAAGTCCCCATCTGTCTGTTGAGGGGCATCTGTGTTGCTGCCTTGGGTTTCCCAGCCTCGGTCTGGTGGGAAAGTGAGCATAAAACCAGCTTTGAATGTCCTTGTGCCTGTTTTGCTGCCTCTGATATTGGGCTCTTCTTACAAGGCCCTGTGTTAGGAGCTGGGTACAGTGGATGTCTGTAGCATTTGTTTTCTCTGTTCTTTGAAAAACTGAAATTCGAAGACACAGGATGAGCAGTTGTGTTTTTTCTACAAAGATTTTGTGACGAATTGAGTCATTGGAAAAATTGAACTAAATCTTGTCCCTCTTTTCTGGACAGGGATGGGGCGTGGTAGATGAACTTCACTGGGTCCCTTCGCAATCTTCGTTCCACAGTCAAAAACCGACTAGAAGGGTCTCTTTTTCTGTTTGCCTCTTAAAAAAAATAATCTCTTTTGATCAATTTGGCAAGTCTTTGCTCTGCTTTTTCCCGGATGGCTCCGCTATGGGAAGCCTTCAGATGTGCTCCCACAAGGAGCACCGACCAGTCACCCCCACGTGCTTGCACTAGCAGAAGATGGGAAAGAACCTGAATATCCAGCGTTAGAGGCTGGTGTATATGTTTCAGTACTCTGAAGGGGAAAGATGTTAGTGATAAAGGCAGGCGTAGCATGGTGTGCGCGGCAGGCCTCTGTTGGTGTCTCGTCAGGGGAGCAAGGAGCACATGTAAGTGGTTGGTCGTGTGTACATAGAACAGCAATTCTGAGTGGTCTTTAGACCTCTGGGGGTCCCTGGCGCCCTTTCAGGAGAGCTGTGACGGTTAAAACTATAATAGTAAGTTGTCTTTGACTTTTTCACTGTGCTGACATCTGCACTGCTGGCACAAAAACAGTGGCAGGTAAGGCTGCTGATTCCCTTGGCACAGTCCAGCAACAGGATGTGCCAGGGCTCACTGCATTCTTCACTGCCACACACTCATGGTGTTTGGATTTTGTTTTTTTGTTTTGTTTTGTTTAAAGTAGGTAAATGTCTTTGATGGAGCAGCGAAAGTTACTATAATAATTCTATTAAGTCTCAATCTTTGCATACCCATCTTTGTTTGTTTTTTTGTTTTTGTTTTTTTTTTTTTTTTTTTTTTTTTTTTTTTTTTTTGAGAGAGTCTCACTGTGTTTCCCGGGCTAGAGTGCCCTGGCGTCAGCCTCGCTCACAGCAACCTCAAACTCTTGGGCTCAAGCGATCCTACTGCCTCAATCTCCCGAGTAGCTGGGACCACAGGCATGCACCACCATGCCTGGCTAATTTTTTCTATATATTTTTAGCTGTTCGATTAATTTCTTTCTATTTTTAGTAGAGACGGGGTCTTGCTCTTGCTCAGGCTAGTCTTGAACTCCTGAGCTCAAACGATCCACCCGCCTCGGCCTCCCAGAGTGCTAGGATTACAGGTGTGAGCCACCGCGCCCGGCCCTATACCCATCTTTTTCATACTCTGATTTGAAATGGAAGTAAGCATCAGTCACTTTGGCTGCATGCCAGTGTATGCATCTTGTCTTGTGGGAAAGGACGTGTGCGATTGTTTGAGTTGCCAGGTGAACTAGCAGCTTCTTCGTGGAACACCACCTTTACTTGAAAAAATAACTGACGAACAATGATCAGCAATTTTGGGTGTTTAGCAGATGTTTTCATGTAAATGAACCAAGTAAACTCATCGTTCAAGGAAAACAACTGACAGTTCGTTGCCAATGATACAATTTGAGTTTTCAAGCAAAAATTAAAACTTCCGGAAGATTTCTGTTCACTATTGTGAACTTCCCTTACTAACAGACTCTCCCGATGAGAGATAGGTGGTGATATTAATAAGCATAATATTTTGATCTTAAATGTGAAATGTGTAGACATTTGGAAGCTGTAGATAACTTAATATTTTCCAAGTGACCAATACATAATGTTACAAAATTATGCCTGGGTGAAAGATACATTCAAAGGGCAGAATAGAACAGCTTATTTTAATGTAACAATGCAGACAGTTCATTGGTATGATTTCAGATTCCACATTGCAGTTAACCTTTAAGAAACTATCACTTGTCAAAGAATAGCCACACCTGGGCATGGTGGCTGGGGCCTGTAATCCTAGCACTTTGGGAGGCTGAGGTGGGAGTATCACTTGAGGCCAGGAGTTTGAGACCAGCCTGGACAACATAGCAAGACCCCATCTCTAAAAATTTTTTTTTAAAACATCAGCCAGATATGGTGGTGTGCACCTGCAGTCCCAGCTGCTCAGGAGGCTGAATCAGGAGGATCATTTGAGCACAGCAGTTGGAGGTTACAGTGAGCTCCGATTGTACCACTGCATTGTAGCCTGGGTGACAGCAAGACCGTCTCATGAAAAAAGCGAAAAGAAAAGAAAAAAATAACAACCACAGTTTGCTGAAAAGGCTATTAAAATACTTCCTTTTCTAACTCCATATCTGTGTAAGACCAGATTGTCATCTTATACTTTAGCCAAAACGAGGTACTGAGCAGACTGAGTGCAGAACAAAGTAGGGGAACCCAGCTGTCCTCTCTGAAGCCAATTTTGAGAGATTTGCAAAAATTTGAAACAGTGCTACTCTTACCACTGATTTTTTAATCAAAATTTTGTTTTAAAATGAAACGTTTTTATTCTTAAACGAATAAACATGTTTAAGTTTTTCAATTTTAATTTCTAATATAGTAAACATCATCAGTAGGTAAAATCCACATATGCGAAAACACCCGCTCAATTTTGAAGAGTCTAAAGGAGTTCCTGTATCGCCGTGTTTTAGAGAAGCACAGGCGCACAGAATACCTTTGGCCAGATACGTGGGCAGACGACGGTGCGGCTGCGTCCAGGGAGGGGCTCTGGGTGGTGCGGGGCGGGGATAGCCAGTATCCTCACTTGTCAGTCCACATACCCACGGAAAATAAAGTCCATGCAGGAAGTTACTCATGGAAATTTGCTCATCTGGGCATTCACTCTTCCTAAATCTCATAAGACCTTCTATTTCTCTCTGCAGGCCGCTGACTTGGATGGGGAAATTGACTTGTCTACATGTTATGATGTCACGGAGTATCCAGTCCAGAGAAACTATGGCTTCCAGATACATGTGAGCCCCAGCAGTGGAGCGGGGCTTGCAGGCTTGACCAGTAGGAGCATGTCTCAGAGAGACTGATGTCCTCGGCCAGGGCACTTCTGAGCAGAGTTGGCGTGGTGTGTGTGTGGTCAGCACTCTGTCTCTCCCGTTAGTGTTGACGTCTCTGTCCTCGGGACCTGATTCCCACCCCCGATTTGTGATCTGAACAAAAAACTGGACACTAGCAGATTTTTTTCTCAAGACTGTTTAAAGGTTTTTGTTTCTGAAGGTCCTTTTGTTTTTTCTTTTTAAAAATGCTGGTGTTCGGAGCATTTGGAAGGATGTGGGATATGGGGAATAAGAATGACAGTCTTCATTATTTAAATCTCAGAGAAATACCTTTTTATTCACATATTCATTCATTTGTTCACTCACTCACAAGGCTGTTTTTTCCTAAAATCTTGGAGGTACTCAGATAAGCAAGACATTGCTCCACCCTCGGAAACATAATGTGATTGGACAAATGAAACGGTTCTCACTGGCCGTGTCCTCGGAGCTGCGTGGACTGAGGCTGCCTAGCATCAGCCAACCTCAAGATTGCGGCCTGGTCCCCTGCCTGCCACACCTGCCCTCACCTCCGACGGCAGTTGCAAGTTCAGGGATCTCCCACACCACCTTCAGGTTCAGGAATTCTCTAGAATGACTCACAACTCAGGGAAACACGATACTTAAAATTAGTTTAATTACAGCAAGAGGATACAAAATTAGAACTTGCCAAAGGAAGGGGCGTGGGGTAGGATATGGGACTAGGAGGCCCAGCACACAGTGTCTGTGTCCTGGGGGTTATGGGCCTGCTCGGCCTTGCTGTGAGGCATTGTGCAGAGCGTCGCCAGCAAGCTTGCCTGAGCCTCAGTGCCCAGGCTGGTTTTTTGCCTCTTTTTGTTGAGACACAGTCTCGCCCTGTCGCCCAGGCTAGAGTGCAGTTGGCCTCAGTCTAGCTCCCAGCAACCTCAAACTCCTGGGCTCAAGCGATGCTCCTGCCTCAGCCTCCCCAGTAGCTGGGACTGCAGACATGCGCCACCACGCCCGGCTAATTTTTCTATTTTCAGTAGAGACGGGGTCTCGCTCTTGCTCAGACTGGTCTCAAACTCCTGAACTCAGGAGATCCTCCCGCCGCTGCCTCCCGAGTGCTGAGATCACAGGCGTGAGCCACCGCGCCCGGCCAGTGTCCAGGGTTTTGACTGAGGCTCAGTAACTGTCACGATTGATTGTCCTCTTAGTGCAACTCAGTCTCTGGCCCTCCCCCTACAGACCAGCTGATTTCTCACGGCCCAAACCCCAACCCTCTGATTTTATGGTTGGTTTTTCTGGCATGGCCACCCTCCACCCTGAGTCATCTTATCAGCATGAGCTGTCAGGTAGGGTCCCAGAGGACCATCATGAGTAATGAAGGCACTCTACTCACTGAGGAAATTGTAAGAGTTGAAAGTTACCTCCCCGGAGCCAGGACAAAGGCCAGGCCTCTTGAGGGTAAAGTTAGTTCTTTACCCACCAGAGCCTTGACAGTGCCTGATGGGTGGGGAGCTGCCACCGTGGAGATGGGCCCTGAGACCTGTTTTTTCACACAAGGCTGGACCTCTGATGAGCTTACCTGTAGCAGGGTCTTGTCTTCAGATTTTTGGGCACAGGAGCTCAGTTGTATTGCTGTGTTGAGAGTTGATCAGGCACTTTGCGGCTAACTCAGATCAACCCAACTTAGAGGAGACTGAAGTGTAGATCCGAAGGCCAGTGAGTTCACTTACCGGGAGCATCCCAGCTGCCAGCCCACAGGGCACTGGTCATGGCTTCCCTCTGTGCAGGCATCTGTGGCGGGAGCTAAGTCATGGTCAGAGGCTGTGCTGACGTCCTGGCACCCAGGCGAGGCGTGAGCTGGTCTCTTAGTGGCTCTTCGTTTGCTGCCCTGACAAACAAACCCATGCTGCCCTGCCGCAAGGCTCTTCTGCCTCTGGTCCCTTGCAGGAGGGGTAGACAGGTACAGGGCTCAGTGAGCATCCTCTCCAGCCAGCCACCTCCCCACGTTGATGAGCAGCTCTCCCTGGGCAGGACCTGCAGTCTGGAGATGGTCCTGCTCCTCCAGTGATGGACGGGGGTGTGGGCCATCTCAGTGGTGCCTTCCTATGAGCCCCAGTGGCCAAGAATTCTAAGTAAGGAGGGGGTGCTTTCAGCATGGAGGGGCTTCCTGGAGGAGGCTCCCATGAGGCATGGTTGGAGGGCCGAGTGTGTGGCATGTCCCAGACCTGGTGGCACAGAGAGGAAGGTGGGTACAGAGGCCAGCTTGGGGGGTGGTCTTGTCCTGAGGTCTTGCACTGGAAGGTATTGGAAGATACCAGGCAACTGTGCCATTTGTGAGATGTGTCCAGCAGGACGTGGAGGGTGGCTAGAAGGGAGCAAGGCAGGCTGGCATGGTGCGGTTGGGCACAGAGGACGGAGCTAAGTGCCAGTGGGAGGGAGAGCAGGTGCGGAGGGGTCAGGACCCAGAGCGTGGCAATACCCCACTTAGAAGCCAAGAGCTGGCTTCACAGAAGGGGGAGGCCTCTGGAATTCTGGCCAGTGGCATGTTTGAGCCTGTGGTGGGGCGGAGCCGATGACGGAAAGCCCAGCTGAGCAGCAGCCATGTCTTCACTGGGTTGTGTGGACAGGACCAAGGTGGAGGAGTACGTCAGGTCTGAGCTGTGCTTTGTGCACACCAGACCTGCACGTGCTGGGGCCCTGGCCAGGCTGGGGCCCAGATGAAAACTGTCTGTGATTTTATCCTTGCATCAGCAGCTTTGCTGAGCTGGCTCCTGGGTCCATTTGTGAGCAGCCTGAGCAGCTCACAGGATAGGGTTGCAACTCTCACCTCTGTTGGGCAGTGCCTGCAGGTGCAGAGCAAGCAGCTAGCATTTTCCAGTGCTTTCCACAACCTCAGGGCAGGACCAGCCCTGACCCACACTTGGGCCCGGCATAGCTTTGGCACTTGACTTCCTGGCTGTGTCATTGTGTCTGGGGGCTGGCCTGGGACACACTGCACACCTCCTTTCTGGGAGGTGCCAGGCAGGGCCACTCAGGGATGGAGGGGTCACGTCGCAGAGGCCACACTACTCTGGGTGCCTTTGTCCCACCTGCCGCCTTGTTCCCCACCTAGAACAGGCCTTTGCCCTGCCACTGCCTGTCTTGATTGATGGTCCTATTGGGTCACACAAGCCGGACTCTGGGGCTTGTCCTCAGTTGCCCCCCTACTCCCAGTCAGTGACACACCTGCCCACCCCGTGACTCCTCCTGAGCCTGAGTCTCCCCTCTCCTCTGCCACTGTCCTAATCCTCATCACCTGGACACCTGTAGCAGCTGCCCACTGGGGCTCCCTGCCTTTTCTCAGTGTGACTTTCCAGCCAGCCCTCAGTCGGCCTGTCTGCCATCCAGCTGAGACTGTAGATGCTGCTCCCCCTGCATGGGATGGGCAGCCTGTCCCCACCTCCCCCACTGCTCAGCACACGCCGGTCCTGTGTGTCGCTCCGCGGCTGGGAGCTCCTTAAAGAGAGGGACACGTCCTCCTCTGTGTGTACTTGGCACACTGCTGGCATGCAGTAGTGCTCAGTAAATGTGTGCTGATCCTATTGAGGGAAGATAGCTGATTTACCATTGCCATGAAAACGTGTCCCTGCCGTGGCTCTGCTGTCCCCTCTGCTTTCCAACTCTTTTCTTGCCCCTATAGCAGGGCACACGCAGTGCTCCTAGGGGGCTGCTGGCCACAGCCTCTCTCCCTGCAGTACTTTGTACCCAGTGCAAGGGGCTCCTTTGCAGGTGGGAGGCAGCAGGCACCTCCAGGGGACAGTCACTGATAACATCTTTTGTCTTTCACGTAGACAAAGGATGGTGAGTTCACCCTGTCGGCCATGACATCTGGAATCCGGAGGAACTGGATCCAGACCATCATGAAGCACGTGCACCCGGCCACCACCCCAGATGTGACCAGGTAAGGTGGTGGGAGATGCCCGGGAGCCGCTTGTGCTCCTGCTCCAGCTGCAGCCCAGCCCGGTTTCTCCTTCGTTTGTCTCACCGCTGCTCAGCCTCCTCTTGGTTTTCTCGTTTTTCTGCCCCAGATTACCCTTTCCTCATTGACACCTGTCCAGTTCAGTTGTGCAGGCCATGTTTATGCCCATCACCAGAGCTGGACGTGCGTAGAGAATCTGGAATCTTGTGTCTTGGCTGGTGGCACCTTGCCAGCCCAGCTCGGGCTCAGGCCTGTTGGTTCTCTGGCTATCGTGCTGCTGGGGGAGGGTCGTGCTGGGCGCTGCGCTCTCAGGCCAGCGTGGCTCTTCTGTGCCCTGGCCTCCTTTTCCCCTCGCTCCGACGTGTTTGATTTCTGTCAACCAGCAGCAGCTTCTCTTTGAAACTCTCAGAGCTGAAACCTAGGTTAGAAAACTGTTCTCTTCTGTGTTAGCATTCTGTGGTTCGTCTGCCTTGCGTTCCACCACTTGCCTTCTTCCTCCTGCCCTGGAAGCCCTGCTGGCTTTCATTTTAAAAGAAAGTGAGAAGATTCCCGTGTGTGGGGATGGTTCTGTGAAGTCCACACTCTGCAGCCCCACCGCAAGGCTTCAGAGCCTCCGTGTCTGAGCACCTCTGGTGCACGTTTCTCGGGTCGCGTGGTGCCGATCTCTCCGCAGGTAGGTTTCTTGCATCACAGGTCAGGTTTCGTGGAGGCCGTGAGGTCGCAGCCTGGGCAGCCTTGGCCGTCCCTCTTTATCCGAACCTTTGTCTCCTGCTGACTCCACACCTCTTTGAATGAGAAGTAAGGAAAAGCCACCCAGATTGATTCTTTTGTCCTCTTTCCTACGTCTGTCATTTGTTCATTGCTTCGTCAGACAAGCATGGTCTAGTTGTTGTTGCATTAGTAAAGCCAGGCTTGGTTGCGCTTTGTCCGTCTCTGGGGTGCTGTTTGGAGAGCTGGCTCGTTGGTTAGCAGGTGCCTCGTGTGTGTGCAGCCGGGCGGAGGTGCCCAGGGCTGCAGCAGCACTCCCACCCTCATGGGGGGTGTGCTCTGGTGGCCCCTGCCGCTGCCTCTGTGGCTCTCCCGTCAGGAGCAGAGACCCAGACTTTGTGGGCCCAGTGCTCTTTTCCAAGCACTTTTATTAGGAAGCCCCATAGCAAAGTAAGCAAGGCACCTCGGGCTTCTCTGCTAAGGTTGCTGGCAGCAGATAAAACCTGCTGCGTGGGCTCCAGGCAGGGCGTAGCAGGGTGGGTGGCTTGAGGGCCTGTGCCTGCTGCCTCATCCCAGCCAGGCCTGGCCCCACGCCGCATGTGTGTGCCTGTGCACGGCCGCGCTCAGGTGCCGCCTCCCTGCACGCAGGAACTGCTGGCCGCGACTGAATGAAGAGACCACGGATTTGTTTTTATACAAAAATTGACTAGGCAGTTATCTTCCTGCTAGATTTGTTTCATAAGCTAGTAAGTCTTAACAAGTTAGGAGAGTGCTCACCCACCCCCAATTATTTTCAGCCTTTGTTTTTCCTCTGTGTTGGCTTTCGTTGAGAAAAATGTGAATATTCTTAGTGCTGCAAGACAAAATCGAAGGAGGCATGAAAGCAGGATTACTCTCAGAAGCTTGCTGGCCTTGCTGTCTGTGGCTGGGAAGTGGAGGATGCTTCTGGCCTTGAGGGGCAGCCAGCAGGACTCCGTGGGGGTCGCTGTGTGCTGGCCTGCTTGTGTGTCATCCCGCACTTCCCGCCACCGGGAGCCTGAGCCAGTGCTCTCCGCTCAGTGATGTCGGAAGATCTCCAATCGTTTTTATGCAAACGTCAGTGTGCTCTTAAACCGGATGCTTGCAGATCCGACCACTCCAAAGCACCATGGTTCTCACCAGCTGGAGGCTGGGACAGGTGGCCCCCGGGGGTGACAGCAGCCACTTCCTCTTTTCCTTGTGTGCCTCTTTCGCAGGCTCCACGGCCCCGATTTAAACACAGGTGCTCCCTAGAGCTCCCCCTTGGCCCTCGCTGTCCCCGGGTGGCTTCTAGCTCCCTTCCAAGGGCCAGGATGAGATTGGGGACCACTCTGGTCAGCCTCTGGGGCTTATCCATGGAATCCAGAATCCTCTGCCTCAGATCCATTCTCTCCTTGCAAATTTGCCATCAGCAATGCCCCCAACTCTCCCCTGCCCAAGGCAAGGCCTGACCAAGAATCTTTGATTTGGGCAGGTTGGGAAAAGGTGTGAGTTTCTTAGGCACACCCAGCTCCGCCCTGGGCTGCTGCTGGGCACCAGGCATGCTGTGAGCACAACCTGCATGGCCTGTGTCCCTGACGCTTCTTGCCTCCTTAGTGTGACACGTTGCCAAGTTTTCTTCTCCCCTCCTGCCTCCCCTGACCAGCCGCGCCCACTGCGTGGTGTGGGCTTGTGGCTACCTGTCTCACTTGCCCATAGGTGGTCCCAGCCTTTCATTCTGATCCATCTGCCATGCCAGCAGCTACAGTGGGCTTATATAACGCAGATCTGATCATGTTACCTGCTTATTAAAACCTCTGAGCCCTTTTGGGGAACATGTGGATGGTGGCTGTGTCATGACATAGCCTGATGCAGCTCTTGGCGTTGGCCCTGGGTGGGGCGGGCCAGTCCGTCCTGCCTGTGGGCTGTGGGAGTCCCCAGGCACCATCACCCTGGGACAGGGCCACCAAAGATGTGCCCTGTCCAGCACCGCTTCAGTTAAGAAGTCCTGTTAGTACTGATGTGCTGGAAACCTCAGAGTGTCTGAAGCTCTCTTCCCTCCTCCTCCTGTCAGAACCAGGTTCGGGAAGGGTTGCTTAGGGTAACGGCAGTGCCAGCAGGGAGGGATAGGAATGGGACATCCCTGGAAACTGCGGGTGGGATAGAACAGGGGTGTGCTACAAGCAGGGCCTGGGCTGCAGCTCACCTTGCCAGCCCTTTGGTGGGTGGGGGGGTCCCCAGAGCTGCCCCGAACGGAGACTGTGTTTGCCCTCCTGCCCTGCAGCTCCTTGCCAGAGGAAAAGAACAAGAGCAGCTCCTCTTTTGACACCTGCCCAAGGCCGAGTGAGAAGCAAGAGACAGAGCCAGGGGAGTTGGACCCTGAGCAGAAGAGGAGCCGTGCTCGAGAGCGGAGGCGGGAGGGCCGCTCCAAGACCTTTGACTGGGCTGAGTTCCGTCCCATCCAGCAGGCCCTGGCTCAGGAGAGGGCTGGCACCACGGGGACCCCCGTGGGAACCCCCGATACCCACGAGCCTGGGCGCCCTGAGGCTCAGCCTGGTGAGCTTGAGCGGGAGCGTGCACGACGGCGGGAGGAGCGCCGCAAGCGCTTTGGGATGGCAGACGCAGAGGATGTGGCCCTGCGCATGGAGGTGGACCGGAGCCCAGGGCTGCCTGTGACCCCCGACCTCAAGACACAGAATGTCCATGTGGAGATTGAGCAGCGGTGGCATCAGGTGGAGACCACCCCTCTGCGGGAAGAAAAGCAGGTGCCCATCACGCCCCTGCACCTGTCCTCCTCTGAGGACGGAGGAGACCGGCTCTCTGCCCAGGAGCTGACCTCTCTGCTAGAAAAGGAGGTAACGGCCTGGGGCAGGCTCCCCTGCAGCAGCCTTTTCCTAAGCACTGGCTGTGCCCAGCCATGGCTGGAGGGGTTCGGCCACACAGTCCTTCCCCTTGAGGGACATGCAGACCTGTAAGGTGGATAGACACATGGAGGGTCCTTACAGTCGAGGCAGACGCTGAGAGATGCGGGGTGCAGGTGGGGGAGTCTGGCAGGGATCATCAGGGCCTCTCAAGGGCAGAGGAGCCAGACACAAGGTGAGTGAGGTGGCAGGGCTTGCCTTCCTGTTAAGGAGGGGGAGTCAGGTGTGCATCTGCTCTGGGCAGCCTGAGTTGAGCAGATTGAAGCTGGAGGCAGAGATAAGCCCAGATGCTGTGACAGTGGCCCTTGGACAGACCTCCGGGGGTCCTGGGTGCTAAGGACGTGAAGCAGGGAGGGGCAGGCCGTGGAGGAGGGACTCGAACTGTCACCTTCACACCTGGCCTTGGGCTGGGGCACAGCCATGAATGCTCTAGCCCTGCGTTGGAGCATGAGATGTTCTCATGGAAGTGTATCCTGAAATCAAATCTGGAAAACTTCAACAATGGGTTTACATCAGCCCCAGGGCCAAGGAGGTGTAACATTTTGGTTTTTGTTAAACTCCCTGTTCAACACTCTGTTCAGGGACAGTCTCCAACAGCGTATTTCAAATACATTCTTTTACATAAATAGCTCGTTAAAGCTAAAGATTTGCCGCTCTGGCGTGCCTCCTGTTTTATTTGTGAGGCTTAGTTATCACTGCATCAACACTTTGAGTTTTCCATTTTCTATACCCATTAATAAAATAATAAAAGCAAGATGAAATAAAATAACAGTTCAAACTCACATTGCTGTTAACTACCAAAATGAGCTAGTCAGCAGGCCACACGCTGGCTCGTTAGTTTGTGGTTTAGATAGCAGTCTGTCCTTAACGCTTGGAAGTCAGGGGTCTCCCCGCCTCTCACAGGACAGCCTGGCCGCACCCTGGGAGGAGCTGGCCCCGGCTGCCTGTGCACACCCGGCTCCGCTCACCACAGTCTTGGGAACGGGGCAGGCAGCCCTGTTCAGCCACAGCTGAGTGGCAAGAGGGCACCCAGGAAACCTTTGAGGAGGAGGTGGATGGATGAGTGAGTGACTCTAAAGCTGTTGAAAGCAAGAGGAGTGTAAAATAGCTTACTCATGGGTTTCCACATCTTGTTTGAGGGAACTATAGGAACCTTCTTGCAAATAAAACTTCATGTGGAATCCATTGTGTAAAACCAGCCAAATGGAGTGGTTTCAGATGAAGCCATGCCAGGGCCTGGAGGGAGGCCTGCTGGGGGAGGCCCACCAGGCCTGCTTGGGCAGCTGAGGACAGTGGAAGGACCTCCCGGGGCTTCTCGGGGAGCGGATGGGACTTGTACCTGTGCGGAGCCTGCTGTGTGGAAATTATGTGGGTGCCCAGGGCTGCCTAGGGATGGGGTGGGGGTGGGGGCAAGCCAGTCCCTTGGTTCCCCAGAAGATACCGAGTCTGACGGCTTGAGCTGGAACCTTGACTTCCCAGTGATGCAGGTAGAGAGCAAATCAGCACATCTCCTGAAATGTGGGGATTCCATGTGGAAGCCTAGCTGGAGTAAGAAATGCATGCCTCTGTGGGCCTGTGCTCTGCCGCTGCTTTTGTTTATTGTCATTTTGCTTAAAAATATGCGTATTTTTGCCAACAGCTAGAGCAGAGCCAGAGGGAAGCCTCGGACCTTCTGGAACAGAACCGACTCCTGCAGGACCAGCTGAGGGTGGCCCTGGGCCGGGAGCAGAGTGCCCGGGAGGGCTATGTGCTGCAGGTAGGGTGGGGGGGCCACGTGGTGCTCGGGGGCTTCCGTGTGCAGGGCTCGGGCCAGGCAGGCAGGCTAGGAATGTGCAAAACCTGCCTGGGCAGGGGCCACCTCCCCAAGCGTACACCGCTGGGCTCTGCCATGAGGCCAGGGCTCGCAGAGTGCTGGGGGAAGTTCTCTCTTAGTATGACATTTGGGAGATGTATCTGAAACCTCTATGTCTAAGGACTTTTTTTGGTAATAAAATCATTTTGGTAGTCTCTCCTTTTGGATCTGAAAGTAGCTGAGATAGGTTTGTTATAAACACTGTATATTCGCATGTCATTAGAGAACTAGAGAATTGTTTGCACCATGGCGGTGTTGCCCACCGTACAGATTGAATCACACAACGGGCCACGTGGCTGCTCATGACCAACAGCAAGTTAAAGGCAGAACTAGAGCTGGACCCTCCCTGCCTGTGTTTGTATCACACCTACAGGCACACTCAGGGCTATTACCACCAGCCCCGTGGTCCCACTTTCTACTTTCCGCCAAGGCTGAAGTTATAGGGGGACAGTGTGACCACCTAGCCTTGAGCCAACTCAGCCAGCCCAGCCTAGAGGAGAGACGAGGCAGTGGCAGCTTGGGTCCTGAGCTGACAGCCCACAGCCGGCACACCTCCACCAAGATCTGTGCGCCACAGGCTCCTAGCCAGCAGCCAGCTTCACAGGGGCCAGTCGGCCTAATGTAGGTTGTCACGGGGCAAGAGCCAGCCTGGCACCAGGGCAGGCCCACGTGGGCCAACTGTTTTGCAGCCTGCAAGGCCCTGTGCTATTTCTGGGGCAAAACAGACATGTTCTGTGCCCGTGGAGCTGTCATGCTGTTGGGGAGATTGATGACTAAGTGCTGGGGGAGATTTGAAACAGGGTGACAGCCTGGGGAGCCTAGTCCCCACAAGGGCTGAGGATGTGGCATTAGAATCCAGGTCCTGGGTTCGAGTTCTGGCCCTGCCACTGAAACTAGAAGGAAGTGCAAGTGTCCCTTCCCCTGCAGCAGTAGTCCTCTGCTTTGTATACTTAGACCTGGTGGGCCGTGAAGGCCCTTTTGGCTTTTAAAGACCCAGAGTCTCAGTGATGAGTGTTGACATTTCAGACCACTGTGCACTGGCCCTGGTCTGAGTCGTCCCAGGGGCACTCTGACCATTCTGCCTACCTGCTTCTCTCTCTGCTGTTTCTTTTGCTGCATGTACCTTGAGCCTTCTCTGTCTTTCTTTCCCACGTGTCCTGGACCCTCCTCCCCAGGCTCCTCCACTGTTGTCACTGCCTGGCCCAGTTTAGACTCTTGGGCACCAGAAATGGCAGTGTTGAGCCTCTCCCTGGGTCCCTTGCACAGGCCCTACAGGGGTGGGGAGCATCTTTTTAAGCCTTGATTGGGCCCCTGTTCTACAAGAGTTTACTTCAAATCAGGGGTAAAGATGCAGGTTGAGCATCCCAAATTTGGAAATCCACAATGCTCTGAAATTCAAAACTTTGAGTGCTGACGTTATGCTCAAAGGAAATGCTCACTGAAGCATTTCAGAGTTTAGATGTTCAGATTTGGGATGCCCATCCACTAAGTATACTGCAAATATTTTAAAATCCAAAACACTTCTGGTCCCAAGCATTATGGATAAGGGATACTCAGCCTGTACCAGCAGCAGACTTTGCACATTGCTAACCTAAGAGCTTGCCTCCATGTCTAATGTGGACAGTCGCGTGAGCCTACGCAGAAGCCCCTCTGGGTCACTGGGCAAAGGTGGTCTAATACCTTCCTGCTAAGCTAATAACTTGTTACTTCTCACTACCCTTTGAGCTTGCAGAATGCTTTATAACCACCAGAGTGAGCAAGGGGGCTTTGGAGTTAAGGGCTAGGAGGAGCAGCTGCTGGGGTGGGCGTTATGCTGCTGGGAGGCGCGTGCATGTGTGGACCCTGATCGTGGAGTGTGATTTGAACTTACCTGAGTGTCACATCTGTGGCTTCCCCGGCTAGCACACCGAGAGGGGGCACAGGCAGGCCGACTTCCCAGTCTGGGCTGGTCTCAGTATCGTTCGTGTTGGTTCCCCCACACTGTATGAGTTCTGTCTATTCTGCATGGCTTTCAGTTTGGGGAATTTCATTTCATTTATGTTTTGTTTTACTTTTTGTGTTTTTTTTTTGCATGCTTCACTTTGTTGTTTTGAACTTCGCAAAGGTTTGTTGTATTGTTGGTTATCATATTCTTCTCCATGGTTTCCATTTCCACCCTTGTTTTGTCTTCTTGCAGGTAGAGATAAGTTCTTCCTCTGTTACTGCGGAGGACTAGGTACACTTTGCAAAGGAAAATGTTCAGGTGCCACCTTGCTGACATCTCCCAAGTGTTACCTTCCTTCCTTCTCTTCCTCTCTTAGAAGGAAGTGACATCATTTACTTACCTTACGTCCTGCACTTCTTTAGGATTTTGTGTAAAGAACCGTGTACTTGTTATTTGCAAACAGACAGACAGCTGCAGGTGCTCCGCTCCTGCTGTCCCTCTGCCCACGGCTCTCTGTCCTTTAGTCTCGTTTGCTTCTCAGTGTGTTCCATTATTCAGTTTTGTTTGGTTTATTTCTCCTAGAAGCTGTTCAGTTAAAACTGTTTTTTGATGTTATTGTCCATGTTTTCTGTTTACCTGGAAGCAGCTATTTACCAAAAAAAAAAAATTAAGATGATTTGTTGGATTTTGTTAATGGGGAAAAAAATGTTGTACAGAGGATAAAAGCCAAACCCACCAAGGAGATTTTCTGTGGTTGTTCCTGGCCAGAGGTGTGACACTCAGAACTGGGAGGCCCGAGTGTTACTAACCAGTATTTAATCGGTTTTTTTAAGACTGAAGTGGCCACCTCCCCATCGGGCGCCTGGCAGAGGCTCCATAGAGTCAACCAAGACCTCCAAAGTGAGCTCGAAGCCCAGTGCCAGCGCCAGGAGCTGATCACGCACCAGATTCAGACCCTGAAACGTAGCTATGGGGAGGCCAAGGATGCGATCCGGCACCACGAGGCCGAGATCCGGAGCCTGCAGGCGCGGCTCAGCAATGCCGCCGCCGAGCTGGTGATCAAGGAGCAGGCACTGGCCAAGCTCAAGGGCGACCTGAAGCGGGAGCAGGGCAGGGTCCGCGAGCAGCTGGAGGAGCGGCAGCACAGCGAGGCGGCGCTGAGTGGCCAGCTGAGGGCCAGTGAGCAGAAGCTCAAGAGCGCCGAGGCTCTGCTGCTGGAGAAGACGCAGGAGCTGCGGGACCTGGAGACACAGCACGCGCTGCAGCAGGACCGGCAGAAGGAGGTGCAGAGGCTGCAGGAGCGCATCACCGACCTCAGCCAGCAGCTCAGCGCCAGCGAGCAGGCCCAGCGGCTGATGGAGGAGAAGCTGCAGAGGAACTACGAGCTGCTGCTGGAGAGCTATGAGAAGGAGAAGCAGGTGCTGCTGCAGAACCTGAAGGAGGTGGAGGACAAGGCCAGCACCTACGAGGATCAGCTGCAGGGCCACGCCCAGCACGTAGACGCCCTCCAGAAGGAGAAGCTGAGCGCCACGTTTGAGGGCAGTGAGCAGGTGCACCAGCTGGAGGAGCAGCTGGCGGCCCGTGAGAGCAGCATCCGCAGGCTCACTGAGCACGTGCAGAGCCTCTGTGACGAGCGGGATCTCCTCAGGCAACAGTTCCAGGAGCTGACGGAGCGTGTGGCCGCGTCTGATGGGGACGTGGCGGAGCTCCAGGAGAAGCTGAGGGGGAGAGAGGCTGACTGCCAGAGCCTAGAGCACTCCTACCAGAGGGTCTCCAGCCAGCTCCAGAGCATGCACGTTCTGCTGAAAGAGAAGGAGGAGGAGCTAGAGCACATCAAGGAAGTGCACGAGAAAGTTCTGGAAAAGAAAGATCAGGACCTCAATGAGGCTTTGGTTAAAATGGTTGTCTTGGGGAGCAGCTTAGAGGAAACAGAAATTAAGCTTCAGGCAAAGGAAGAGATTTTAAGGAAATTTACAAATGAATCTTCAAAGGACGTGGAAGAGCCACGGAGTGCCCTGGAAGAAACGGAAGAGGATGGCATCTTGCTCCTGGGCCAACAGCTCCAAGCCATAGGGGCACCTCTGGGCTCCCCACATGCAAGGCATGAGGAGGAGGATGGCCTGGGGGAGGGGCGTGGGGATGGCAGCCCTGGCGGGGAAGAGAACATTCTGCCCCCGAAGTTGGTGGAAGTGCCTGACAGGGAGGGGCACCCGCAGAGCACAGCCAGACCCGACCAGGGGGCACCTGGTGTGAAAAGGCAGAGGATCCGGTTCTCCACAATACAGTGCCAGAGATATGTCCACCCCGAAGGGTCTGAGAAGACCTGGACCAGCAGCACGTCTTCTGACACCAGCCAGGACCGGTCACCCTCGGAGGAAAGCATGTCCTCCGAGGCTGCGCCCAGCGCACTGCCTGCCACTGGCGACTCTGAGATGTACCTGTCCATCATACACTCCCTAGAGACCAAGCTCTATGTCACAGAGGAGAAGCTCAAAGATGTGACCATCAGGCTGGAGAGCCAGCAGGGCCAGAGCCAGGAAGCGCTGCTTGCACTGCACCACCAGTGGGCTGGCACCGAGGCCCAGCTCCGCGAGCAGCTCCATGCCAGCCTGCTCCAAGTTGGCTCACTTACCTCCCAGCTGGAGCAGGAGAGGCAAGAGAGGGCCAGAAAGGTTGAAGGTCATGTTGGAGAGCTTGGGAACTTCCAGGTGAAAAATAGTCAGGCCCTGACTTGCTTGGAAAACTGCCGAGAACAGCTGAAATCTCTGCCTAGGGCCGGCCAGGAAGATGAGCAGGATGTGTGGGCCGCCTCCCTGGCCGGCGTGGAGAGCGCACTTGTCAGTGCCATCCACGCCCTGCGACACTGGCCAGCCCCGGCTGACAGCGGCGCCCATGCCCAGGTGAAGGAGGGCAGCTCCATGGAGAGTGGGGTGCCAGCCCCCTGGCGGCAGCCGTCCGAGCCCGAGCTGACCGAGCAGGAGCAGGTGAGCCTCCTTTCCGATCAAATAGCTCTGGAGGCCTCGCTGATCAGCCAGATAGCGGACTCTTTAAAGAACACAACATCAGATATCTCACGTGTTCTCCATGAGATTTCTCAGTCAGGAAAGCTGCTGCTGGAGTCTGAGGGTGCCACGGTCTCCACTGGGGCCCCCGCAGATGCCTGGGCCAAGAAGGTGCTGGTGGACGGCGAGTTCTGGAGCCAGGTCGAGTCTCTGAGAAAGCACTTGGGAACTCTGGGAGGCAAGACAGTCGATGCGTCAGGAGGCAGACAGCAGAGCATCCCGCAAGGCCTGGCTCCCGTCCTGGCTGATGCCACGTGGGTCAGAGCGGAGCTCAGCTTTGCCACGCAGTCCGTGAGGGAGTCGCTCCACCGTAGGTTGCAGAGTGTCCAGGAGACGCTGCGGGGGACCCAGACAGCCCTGCGGCAGCACAAGTGCCTACTGAGGGAGATTCTGGGAGCCTACCAGACCCCAGACTTTGAGAGAGTGATGCAGCAGGTTTCAGAATCTCTCAGGCTTCCGCCGGGTGGTGAAGACAGTGCGCCAGTCTCCTCGGCCCTGAGCCCCTCAGGAGAAGTACTGAGCCAAGACTCAGACAGCTCCCAGGAGCCCTTTCGTTTGTCTGACCAGAGCTCTGGGGCCCTTGTTGCAATTCAGGAAGAGCTCGCCCAGCAGCTAAAGGAAAAGGCCCACATCTTAGAGGAGATAGCTGCTGCTTTGCCATCTCTGCCTCCTGTGGAGTCGCTGAGAGATTGTCAGAAGCTTCTTCAGGTATCCCAGAATCTCTCGTATATCACTTGTTTGGGAGGCCTCGGTCAGTATTCTTCATTATTGGTTCAGGATGCAATTATTCAGGCTCAGGTGTGTTATGCAGCTTGCAGAATTCGACTGGAGTATGAAAAGGAGCTCCAGTTCTACAAGGAGTCTTGGCTGACCAGGGGGGCCTCCTGCCTGGAGCAGGCGCAAGCTGTCAGGGTCCTGAGGGAGGAATACAAAGAACTGCTCCGTAAGCAGAAAAGCGAGTACCTGGAAGTGATCACCGTCATCGAAAGGGAAAACGCAGAGCTCAAGGCCAAGGTCGCTCAGCTGGACCAGCAGCAGCGGCGTCTGGAGGAAGCGGAGAGCAAGCACAGTGAGAGCATGTTCTTCCTGCGGGGCAGGTATGAGGAGGAGATCAGGTGCGTGGTGGAGCAGCTGAACAGGACCGAGAACACACTGCAGGCTGAACGCAGCCGGGTCCTGAGCCAGCTGGACGCCTCTTTCAAAGACAGGCAGGACATGGAGAGGCACCACGTGGCACAGATGCAGACCCTGGAGGACAGGTTCCAGCTCAAGATCAAGGAGCTGCAGACCATCCACGAGGAGGAGCTGAGGACCCTGCAGGAGCACTACTCGCAGAACCTGCGCTGCCTGCAGGAGACCCTCTGCCTCTACCAGGGCCAGCACCCCAGGGCCCTCTCGGCTCCATCCTCCTGCAGGCAGGCTGCCCAGGGGGAGGCCGAGTCCACAACAGGGCTGAGGGAGCGCATCCAGGAGCTGGAGGCCCAGATGGACATCATGCGTGAGGAGCTGGGCCACAAGGACCTGGAGGGCGACACAGCCACGCTGCGGGAGAAGTACCAGAGGGACTTTGAGAACCTTAAGGTGATGGTGCGCCTTCATTTGCAAAGCAGATCTCCTTGATAATGGGGGCTGGAGCATCTGGCTGTCAGGGTGGAGCTGGAGACGCTTCTTGGCTCTTGGCTACTGTGCGGGCAGAGTCAAGGGGATGTGCTGTCGTCCCTCACTCACTGGCAGTGGGATGGTCTTAGAGCAGGGCCTGGGCCACCCACCGGGAGGGAGAGCCGGCAGGGGCCCCAGGGGGAGAGAACAGTGTGGTCTTGCCATCGCCTCTCTCTCTGTTCCCCAGGGCAGGCCCAGCGCCCCACCAGCCTCACCTCCTCGTCCCCCACAGAACCCCACCTGGCCCAGCGCAGACCCAGGATGAGGCACCTGTCTGAGGACAGCCCCGTGCTTGCAGGAGCACCCTGGAGAGCTGGAGTTGAAGCCTCCTTGGAGGGCAGTCTCCTCCTGACTGTCCTAGGAGAGCAGAGTTGGGTTTTCCCAACAGATAGGAATGTTTGCAGGACAGTGTCGAGGGTCCTTCTCTCACCCCAGCTCTTCGTGAGGAACTGGCCTTAGATGGGCGCCCTGGTGCCACGGGCTTTCCCATACGGCACAGTTTCCAGCGTTCCCGTTCCCGTCTCCAGGAGCTTTGAAAAGTAGCCTTTCCCCTGGAACTACCCCACACCTCCGCCTTGCTTTGCACTCTGCCTCTGAGTCCCTGGCGCACAGAGGTGATGTGCTGGGCCTCTCAGAGCGGCCCTCCTGTGTAACCACAGGCCACATCATGTGTGTGGCTGCCTGGGCATCGTCCTCTTGAGCTTTTTGCCACCCCTTAGCCTCAGAAGTTTGCCCTGATACCTGTGCTGGCATATACTTGCCCTCTGGAAGCTGCCCCAGTAATTGCCCAGGCCCCCTCAAGTTCTGGTCAGACGGTGCTTGCGCGACGGAGCTAGATTGGGTTCGGCCAGCACCGTTTCCCAGGCTGTGCCTGTAGTGAGCTCCTGACTCACAGGTGGCTGCCACACTGGCCCTGCATACTGTGTTGTCCCCATGGCCACTGTCTAGTGGGACACCCGTGATCGTGTTTCCCAGCATGTTGCTCCCTGGTCTGAATGAAAAAGGAATATGTGCCATGAGCCGGCAGTTCACGAGTTACCTCTGAGTGACAGCACAGCCTCCAGTCAGGGGCCAGCTGCAACCCCTTCTCAGGCAGGCGAGGAGCATTGCTCACATGCTTTCCCCAAACCAGTCAAAATGTTTTAAAAACCATTATGCATTGTGAGAAAAGTTTTAACAGCTGTTTTCCAAAAGTGTGTACATGTGGGGCTGAGAGCAGCAGCCACATGGGGCCAGGTGTGCCTCAGAAAGGAAATTGCACAAACCTTTGCTTTGGCCCCAGACACACGCCCTGGTGCCCCTCCTTGCAGAGCCCAGCAGCGTAGTCCACAGGCCTGCGGTGGTGACTCGCCTCCCGTTTGCATCCACTAGAGCCGCCTCCGTGGTGGGGCAGTTTTAGGTTCATCGGCCAGGCACAGAAGAGGCCAGTGCTGGTGACATCGTGCCACCAGTTAGCAGGGAGTCAGACAGGAGAGCACTACTTGTGTTGAACACTTACCAGAGATTGCGCTAGGCCCCGTGTCGCAGGCAGGGAGAGCTCTAAGACGTGGCTGATGCAGGTCGGAGCAGGGCCTCTGGGGCCTGGACACCGTCCGCTCTGTGCTGCCTCGTCCCACTGTTGTGTGACGTCCTCCGTCCTGTGCCTGGAAGCACCCAGCCGTGTGCAGGGTTCTCCTCAACCCCTTCGGGCACGCAGAACGTAGAACCAGATAGCACTCGAGAGAGCCTGGCCGACAGCCGGCACTTACGCAGATTTTGCTCTGTCAGGGAGACAGGGTCTTGGCCTGGCAGCCGCTCTTCTGACACCCACGCACCAGTACCCCTCACACACTACAACTCTGCGTGGAAGTCATCAAGGAGCTTCTTTCAGTCCCAGAGATGACTGACTAAAATTAAAATCCATTGAGGTGGCACACGCCTGTAGTCCCAGCTACTCGGAAGGTTGGGCTGGAAGGATCACTTAAGCCCAGGAGTTTGGGTCCAGCCTGGGCAACGTGGCACGACCCATCTCTAAAACTAATTGTTTACAGATCAATTATTATTTTTTTTTTGAGACAGAGTCTCACTGTGTTTCCCGGGCTAGAGTGCCGTGGCGTCAGCCTAGCTCACAGCAACCTCAGACTCCTGGGCTCAAGCAATCCTCCTGCCTCAGACTCCCGAGTAGCTGGGACTATAGGCATGCGCCACCATGCCCGGCTAGTTTCTTTAATATATTTTTAGTTGTCCAGATCATTTCTTTCTATTTTTTTTTTTTTTTTTTTTTTGTTACTGGAGACGGGGTCTCGCTCTTGCTCAGGCTGGTCTCGAACTCCTGAGCTCAAACAATCCGCCCGCCTCGGCCTCCCAGAGAGCTAGGATTACAGGTGTGAGCCACCGTGCCCAGCCATCAATTATTTTTTTAGCATACAAATTCTTTCCAAGGAAGCAGTTGGGCCTTTAGAGATACTTTAGTGCTTCTGTTAGATTTTTGACTGTTGTCTTCATATATTCCAAAGCACTCAAATCAAAATAACGTACGTAAGATCTACTAGTTAAATTTGTTAACTGAGAAGCCACATATGAATCAAAGAAAGTGGGAGGAAAGAGAGGGGCTCAGTGTGGTGGCCTGAGAGCCAGGACCCTAAGCCCTGGAGATCCTGCAGCCGTCCTGAGGTGCAAGGGTGGCCAGAGAAGGTAGGTGCTTCCTGGTGCGTAGAGTTGAGACATTTGCTCACTGCAGCACATAGGTGCAGTGAGGTCCAGACTCTGACTGTGAGTTTGGAAACACTGCCTGGGGCTCTCAGAAAGGGCCCTTGCTAATTGTGGGGCTCCAGGAAAGAAGTCAGGTGTGGTGATTTGATTTCTTGAATCCATGTGCAAGAAGATTGGCCAGGTAGTACAGGATTGGGAGCCCGGGGTGGAGAGCCCTCTGCACTTGTATTGGGATGTAACATGGCCATGTTCTTCCAGGTTTTAAAACTCAGCAAAAGGCCTACTGTGTACTCTGAAGTGGCTCTGGCGAGGGTTTTGGGCAGAAGGGGTGCCTCCTTGGTCAGAACAGCTGCACGCCCCAGTCCCCCCAGCAGCTGCTTGTCGGCCAGTGCCTCACAGTGCTGACAGCCGGCCGGGCTTCCAGTGTGGAGGGGGAGATGGTTTGCTCTCTTCTTGGGACATGCCTTTTTCCTTCCAGGGTGTAACTGGGCACGGATGAGCTTGGAAAGCAAGTCTTCTGTTCTGTCTTGTTCAAGCTAGTGGAGGCACTAATTATTCAGTGCTCTTTATTCTCCTTCAAAAGAAAAAGGAGGAAAGAAGATTCAGGTTAGAAGGAATGAGATCATGTAGCTTGATGTCATTCCCTCAGTGGACACCTGAGCGGTTAAGTGGCCAGTGTGAGGTTGCCAGCTGGCTAGTGGCAGGGCCAGGGTCCCCACTCCCAGCAGTGGCTCTGTGCACCCCCAGCCCACCTTGGGCTGAGTGCGCTTACCCCGTACCGCCAGGCTGTCTGCCGTTTGCAGGATGGCGTCGGCTCCCTCCAGCGGACAAATCTCTCATCTCTGTGTGTAATGGGCACCCAGGGCCTCTCGCTGTGTCCCTCTGAGCCAGACAAGACCAGCCTCTGCACGTGGGCTCTGCTCTCCCTCCTTCCAGGGGGCCCTCCTGACAGCAGCATTGGGAAGGTCCAGCACTGGCTCATTTACATTTCACTGCAGCCGCCCCACTCCCGTACCAGCCCTTCCCATGAAGACGGGCTTAGAATAGCTGCGAAAATAAGACGCAGCATTTACGGAAGGGAACACCCTTTCTAGGTGTTCTGCTAGCATCAGTGAGAACCTCCAGACAGCCCCAGAAAGCCTGTTCCACTGTTAGGGCCCCCAACATGGGGTCCGCTCAGTGAGTGCTGAGTTACAGCTGGGCCTGCACAGGGCAGAGTTGCTGGCTCGTATAGTAAACAGGTGCCTGACTTAGAAGCCAAGGAGGAAGTCTGTGAAGTCCTTTTGTGTTTTGCAGGCCACGTGTGAGCGTGGGTTTGCAGCAATGGAAGAAACACACCAGAAGAAGATTGAAGATCTACAGAGGCAGCACCAGCGGGAGCTGGAGAAGCTTCGAGAGGAGAAAGACCGCCTCCTAGCTGAGGAGACAGCAGCCACCATCTCAGGTGGGGCTGGGGTAACTCATGGTGGTCTGGGTGGCCAGGTTTTCTTGAACGAGGTGCACGGCTCAGAGAAATGACCAGCCTCTGAGTTGCCTTCTGGCCGCGATGTAAGCTTCCTGTTGAGTATTCTTTGACAGTTCACTCTGAGGCAAACGCTGGTCCTGGGAGTCCTCTGAGAACATCCAGCCGGGAGCCAGCCCTCTAGCTCTGCATGACTCCTTGCGTGGCCGGCTGCAGTGAAGGGCTGCCCTCCGCCGCAGTAGTCACATGTCGGCACGAGACTGCCTCTGCTGGAGTGCCTGCCAGCGCCAAGCTGCTGCAGCCTCCACCTGGCGAGATGCTCTGTGATGGCCGATGCTCTCTGCCCTGCGCAAACCTGTCCATCCATCTTGTGTTGCCTTCCTTTTGTGTAATTAATTGTTACCTTATAGTACTTTATTATTTCAGTGCCAAGGAAGAAAACACACCTGCCCAAAAACTCGCTTGTTTTATGAACTCATGCTTGAATTTAATATCAACATTTATTTAATCAGTTTGGTTTTCTTCTAACATACACACGAAAACCCAAAAGCACGTATGCGCCTTTTGGGAGAATTCGTTGGGAATTCTCCCAGCGTGCGTCTCCCTCAAAGAGTTGGTTTGTGTGCAGCCAGCCTGCCGCACAGCACCTGACTCTTGACTGATTAAGCGTTAACTTTGGGCGTACGTCACCCTGTTCACGGGGAGTGGCACGGCCCTGCAGCGCTGACGGGCGTCCTTGCCTGTAGCCATCGAAGCCATGAAGAACGCCCACCGGGAGGAGATGGAGCGGGAGCTGGAGAAGAGCCAGCGGTCCCAGATCAGCAGCATCAACTCGGACATCGAGGCCCTGAGGCGGCAGTATCTGTGAGTGGGTGGGCCCGGCCCTGCCACAGATGGGGCAGGTGGGGGGCCGGCCAGGGAGAGAGCTGGGCCCCTCCTGCGTCTCTGTAAAGGCCTCCGAGAGGCAGAGCCCAGGGGCCCGTGGGTGCTTAGGGCAGCTCAGACTGCCCTTCTCTCCAAGGGCAGGGCATGGCCCAAGCGGGGCTTCGTACATGCAAAGACTAATCTCTAAAATCCACAGGATGTATCCATAGGATACAACGAACAAAATTCTAAAATCCTCGCTCGTTCAGAGCCGATGTCCAAGGCTGTCTGGAATTTGTTCTCTGTCAGCAGCTGCTGCCTCAGTAGCCCAGCAGGAGCCAGGCCAGCCGGGGCTGGGTGCCTGACACCCTCTGGCTGCACGTGGCAGGTGGCTGCAATCCCTGCCTTTCAGATGCCGCACACGTGCTGGTTCCCTCTGCCTGGTCAGGAGGACGACGCACCAACCAGAACAGCTGCTGCCGACTCCCCCCTTGCGGAAGTGGCACTGCTGGGAGCCCTGGGGCCAGACACTGAGCTGTGCGTGCTCAGCCTTCACCAGGGCTTTGCAGTGAAGCAGAAGCCGGGCCCCTGCCTCTCGGGAGCGCCTGGCCGAGGCCATGGCAGCTTGGCGGCACCCTAGGGAGAGTCACACTTAACCTCAGCTGGACTGGAGTGGCTCACCTGGAAGCCCCTTGTCCCTGGTCTGCCCGTGGGAGGGTGACCAGAGCAGCCTCACGAGGGTTGGTTTTCTATATATTGCAGAGGCTGGTCTTGGCTGTCGGACACAGACAGCCTCAAAGTTGGTTTGCTGAAAACAAACCCCAAGTCAGAAACGAGTCCCACGTCTGACTTCTCGCAGCAATGGGATGTGTGTGTGAGGCTCCGTGCCGGGCTAGATTCTGTTCTGGCTGGCATCCCCAGGAAAGCACTGTCTGTGGCACCCTCAGATTGTGTGAGGGGGGACCCAGGCGGGGTGCGGGGCCATCTCTGTGAGGAGACCCTACTCTAAATGAGCACCACAGGTTGGAGCAGACAGCGCAGGCCCTCTGGGCTCAGCTCTACTGTGTGTCCAGCTGTTCCTCTGGTATCTAGAAGTGACCTGGGGCCTCTGAGAGGCCCGGGTCCTGGCATAGGCAGAGGCGTGAGCACTGCCTTCTCCTTAGGGAGGAGCTGCAGTCGGTGAAGCGGGAGCTGGAGGTCCTTTCGGAGCAGTACTCGCAGAAGTGCCTGGAGAACGCCCACCTGGCCCAGGCGCTAGAGGCCGAGCGGCAGGCCTTGCGGCAGTGCCAACGCGAGAACCAGGAGCTCAACGCCCACAACCAGGTGAGCCCACGAGGGAGCTGGGGCCAGGCTGCGCCCGGAGGTGGCCCCGAGGGTTCCTGAGCCACGGAGTGGCTGTCTGACCCTGAAGTTTCTCTGTGTCACCCGGTGTGTGGCTGTCTGACCTTGCTCTGTGTGGATGGAGACTCGCTGCAGAGGGCCCAGGACAAGGCTGTCCTGCTGTGCGAACTGTCGATGTGTGGAGTTGCTCTTGCTCTAGCCCTTTCTGAGACGCTCAGATGTCCTAATGTCCTCTCTGAGCTTCTGAGTCTTTGGTTCGTTCTTGCCCGGTGGGGCCTGGGAGGCTTGTCCCTGCTTGGCAGACCCCGTCCCTCAGGATGGGATCCGCTGAAGCTGCTCAAGTCAGCCTACGCTGCTCACGTCTATTTTTGTCAGATTGTCCTCTTGAAATTTGCCTGTTCCTCAGAAAATTGGGGCGCATTTAAATCCTGGCTACTTAGGAGGTTTGAGTTGGGTTCGGTACATTATCAGCTTTTCAGTGGGCACCAAGTCAGATGACCCTCTGCACGGCCCTGCCCTGTGAGCACGCTCCTTGGCACTGGGCGCAGCCTCGTTCCTATTTGGGACCCCCCGGGGTCATGGCCACTGCACAGGCAGGACTGGGTCCCTTAGTCACCGCAGTGGCTTGAGGATGGCCACTTGTCAGCCACGTAGGAGGTCCAGAGTGGGAGGTGGAGGGCAGGGTGGCATAGTCCTGCAGGAGCTCAGGTGGGACCAGCCATGGAACAGATTGCTGCTAGTTATCACGACAAAGAATTGACAGGTTTTCAGGGGAACCCTGCGCACAGCGGTTCTACATGCCCTGAAAGCCGCTGACAGAGGCTGCAAGTCACCGGTAGTGGCAGCCTCCTCTGTTAAGTCTCAGACACGATGACATGCACTGCTCTCGTCCCCATGCTCGGGTGCCCAGTCGCTGCATGTTGTTAGTGGGAAATGACCTTCCTAGGCTGTGCTGTGGGACTCTGCCCCAGGCAGCTCTGTGGAGGGTCACTGTTGTGTTGCTGTCCCCAGGAGCTGAACAACCGCCTGGCTGCGGAGATCACACGGTTACGGACGCTACTGACCGGTGATGGCGGCGGGGAGGCTGCTGGGTCACCCCTCACGCAGGGCAAGGACGCCTATGAGTTGGAGGTACCAGCAGGAGCCAGGCCCTGCGTTACCCAGCCCTGCACCTTACGAGTCCAGAGGGGAGCACGACGTGGCCCTTGCTCATGGGGTCGTTGGAGGGGTGGGATGTGAGACAGCGAGGGTAGAAGGCACGGAAAGATCCAGTCACCCGTGGCACCAAAAGGAGCAGTTGGCTACCGGGCAGCGTGGGCGCCATGGCGGGGCAGCCCCTCTCAACGCGTGGGGACCTGAGCCCTTCCCTCCCTTCCCCGCCCCCACACAGACCCCGACGGCTTAACAGGACTCTGCAGTCACGCGGGGCTGCAGCTCCTCGGGGTGGTGCTGCCCGACTCCGCAGGGGCAGGGGGCTTCATTTACCTCGGAATGATCGATTCTGGTATATATAGTGTCCTTTTGAGAAGCTGCTTAGATTTCTCCCCATTTAATTAAAATTTCATTTTAAAAATGCCTCATACTAAATGAGTACTTTACCACAAAGATGGACAGGAGAGACTGAGTGAGTCTGACAGAAGTTTCCACAGCAACATTCCTGAGCCTCAGTGCCTGGTTCCAGAGACAAGCGGGTCGGCAGGTGCACCTCACGGTGGCCCCAGGCTGGGGAGGAGGGTCCTCATTGCTAGGGGGGAGTCATAGCAATTTCTTTAATTTTTATCTTTTTAATTAATTATTTAATTTTTTAGAGACAGGGTCTCATTCTGTCACCCAGGCTGGAGCGCAGTGACCTGATCGTAGCTCACTGAGGCTTCCGACTCCTGGGTTCAAGTGATCCTCCTGCGTTGGCCTCCACAGTAGCTGGGACTGCACACGCCACTGTTTTAGCACGCCTGCTAAAACACGCCTAAAATTAGCACGCCTGCTAGTTTTTCTATTTTTGGTAGAGACAGGGTCTGACTATGCTGCTCTGGCTGGTCTTGAACTCCTGGACTCAAGCGATCCCCCCTCCTCAGCCTCCCAAAGTGCTGGCCAGGTCATGGCAAATTTCTTTCCTCTTTTTTCTATCTCTCTATATAAGATAGGAGCTTTGAGTGATGTTTAAATTATATTTTCAGTTGGGCACTGGTGGGGCGGGGAGCCATCTGCTCACCTCTCAGTCTTTGCACTTAAGATCCTATCAATCCCTGGCCGGGTGCAGTGGTTCATGCCTGTAATCCTAGCTCTCTGGGAGGCCCAGGCGGGTGGATCGTTTGAGCTCAGGAGTTCAAGACCAGCCTGAGCAAGAGTGAGACCTTGTCTCTACTAAAATTAAAAAGAAATTAATTGGAAAGCTAAAAATATATAGAAAAAATTAGCTGGGCATGGTGGCGCATGCCTGTAGTCCCAGCTACTCAGGAGGCTGAGGCAGGAGGATTGCTTGAGCCCAGGAGTTTGAGGTTGCTGTGAGCTAGGCTGATGCGATGGCACTGTAGCCTGGGCAAAAAGAGTGAGACTCTGTCTCAAAAAAAAAAAAAAAAAAGATCCCATCAATCCCTGATTTCTCTGTCATTCTAGGTCTTACTGCGGGTCAAGGAATCAGAAATACAATACCTAAAACAGGAGATCAGCTCCCTCAAGGACGAGCTACAGACAGCATTGCGGGTAAGGCTGCCTCACTGTGGGAGAGCGGGTCTGGGGACCGACTCTAGGCCACATGTCTCCTGAACGCACAGGCCGTGGCTGAGCACAGACTGTTCTAGAGTAGATGTCACTTTCGTGAGGAAGGTGGTTTCAAAACTGAGTTCTCTTAAAAGGCCAGCCTGCAGGCAGCTGCATGGGAATGAGCAGCGTGGCCTCGCCCTGTCATCTTCCTCTAGGTGTTCCTGGTGTGCTCCTGTGGGAACAGTGGCGCCCTGGGGAAGAGTCCTGGGAAGTGAAGTGAGGCCTCACTGGCCAGTCAGCTGCTGGCCTCTTCCAGGGAACATCTAGAGTCGGGAGGGAGATGACGGAATCCTTGGTGGCCATTTAGTCACTTAGAAAGTCCAAGGCAGAGAGAGGGTTTTCCAGGCTGATGGCCGCAGCAGGCTGGCCCCGGGCACTGCCCTCCTGTACTCACTGGGCCTGGGAATTCTCGTGCTGTGTTCTGACAGAGAATCTCTGCTGTGCCTGTGTCCTCAGGCCCTGTTGTTTTCCTTTGTGTGCTGTTTCTGCCTCTGGAAGATGGAGGCTGGCCAGTCCCCTCTCCTGCTGACAGGCGAAGACCCAGGTGGTCAGCCCCAGGGGGACAGGCCGAGTTCTGTGTGACTCTCCTGCCTTGGCTGTAACTGCTGTTCGCTTCTTTCCTTTCACTCCCAAGGACAAGAAGTACGCCAGTGACAAGTATAAAGACATCTACACAGAGCTCAGCATCGCGAAGGCAAAAGCTGATTGCGACATCAGCAGGTTGAAAGAGCAGCTAAAGGCCGCGACGGAAGCGCTGGGGGAAAAGTCCCCTGAGAGTGCTGCTGTGTCAGGATACGGTGCGTGCTCGGGCTCTGCCCTTTGGGTTGGTCGTGGCTCGGGAGCTCGTGGGTTTGCTTATAGAAGTTCTCTAGGACTCGGTTCAAAGCAGAAGAATCCACTGCTCTTTCAGCCCCAGGCTTCCTGGTGGAGGCGCAGTGGCGAGAGCTTGCACACGGGGTCAGAGACCGCCTTCCTGCCAGGCGTGGCCGCGGTAGCAGGCACTGGGCCGATTGCTCTGGGGAGAAACCACACCATCAGCACATACTTTCACAGCAAGGACAACTCTTATTTTCCTGTTTTGCTGAAGAACTCAGCAGCTGGGTAGAACGGCTTACTGGTTGCTCGATCCCAGGGTTTTACCAGGAAGTCTGCAGGCCACAGGGGCGGGCGGGGAGCAGGCTCCGCATTCTCAAGTGAACAGCAGGGCTGATCCGTTTTTTTGTTGCCCAGAAACATTTAGGCGACCATGTAAGAAAATAGATGGCAGGGAGGTTAATGATCTAACACTTCATTAAACACTTTCAGATAGTACATAATTTCATCTGACCTTTTTACAAAAGACCCAGAAACATATAAAAAGATGTTCTAGCCCACTAATATCCAAAAAATTCAACGTTTTCTCTATCAGCTAGCCAGGGAATAGTGATGGTGGCGTACTGACAGATGCTGTGGAGAAAATCGTTCGCATTGCTGATGGAAGTATGAGTTATCAGGCAACGTGTACCAAAATTTAAAATCAAACTATAGACTAACTGGAAGGGTAACAAAATGGTAGTAGTGGTTGTTACTGAGGAAGAGATTGAGTGGCCAGGGGACACTGAGAGGGAAGACTTAGAATTTGGGGAAAATGTATATTCCTTTGAAATACCAGTATAACTTCTAGAAAAATGTATAGAAATGTGCGAAGTTATTTGAGCATTTGTTTATAAGAGCCAAGAATGTCATTCTACCTTTAGGCATCAAATAGAGGATTGTCTACACTATGGCATAGCTACACAGTAGAATACTGTGCTGTTGTTAAAAGAGGTCAGGTAGATATTTTTGTTTTGACGTGGAAAGAAATCCATAAATATGTAAGCAACCAGATGTGGTGCCGCACATATGTAGTCCCAGCTACTCAGGAGGCTGAGGTGGGAAGATGCTTTAAGCCCAGGAGTTTTGAGCTGTAGTGTGCTGTGCCAATCAGGCATCTGGTGACCTCCCAGGAGCAGGGACCACCAGGTTACCTAAGGAGAGGTGAGCTGGGGGAGACCAGAAACGGAGCAGATCAAAACTCCTATTCTGATCAGTAGTGGTATTGCACCCATGAATGCCACTGTACACCAGCCTGGGCAACTTAGTGAGACCCTGTCTTTGTAAAAAAAAAAAAAACAAACAAAACTACTCTGGGCCATATTGCCATTTTGCTAGACACCTCCACGCTATGAGGACCAGGTGGAGGACGAAGCGAATGTGCAGGCTAGAGCACAAAAGATGAGCAGAGCTCTAAGTAAATGGCTTGTGTGTGCACACGCGAAGGCCCCAAGAGCAGAAACGTGGAATGCCAGAGGCTGAGGATGCAGGCACAGGTTGCTGGACTGCATGCTACTGTCTGGAACCTGCCTCTGGGTGGATCTGGAACTGCATCGCCAAGACCGCTGCTGAGAGACCCGTCCTGCTCAGACCAGATCAGTGCCTGTTGCCCTGGACCTGACCTTCTGGACCAGTTTTGTTCTCAGTGGTGGCTGAGAGCATTGTATTGTATCATACAATGTATCGTATCAATAAATAGATACATATCTTTTGTTTTAGCTGAGAATCAAAAAACAGAAAATACCCAAACTATATATACACATAGGAAGTAAAAAAACAACCAAAAAACCCTCACATGCATGGGATAGATGGTATGGTATGACCCAACGTGTGTTTGTTTTACAGATATTTAAGTAGACATTTTCAGAAGTCTACAGGAGTGTTGTCATGGTGGGATAGCTTATGAGAAGGACTCGGCCTTATTACCTTGTTTTATAACAGTCCTATATTATCAGGAGGAAGGTGGGAATAGGTGAATAACAGGCACGCTTGTGTGCTCAGCAGTTAAGGTCTCGTGTGGAGTAGAGAGACTGCTCCGGCTGCAGGCAGTGGATCTGGGGGCCCTGCCAGGGCCTCTACATACACATTCTCCTGTTGTTCTGGTGTTTGTGGTGTTCTGAAAAAGATCTAGTGTATGTTATGGTCACTGGCTTTGAATTCACTTGTTTAAGGAAATGTCGTAAGTGTACTGCAGTAATAAGCTTGGAAAATGTTTAAACAGTCTGATTGCGGAGGTTTTAGAAAACAAAGGTAATGGGTCTGTTTGTTTCTTCAGATATAATGAAATCTAAAAGCAACCCTGACTTCTTAAAGAAAGACAGGTCCTGTGTCGCCCGGCAACTTAGAAACATCAGGTCCAAGGTGAGTCTGGGGTCTAGCCCTAATGGGTGGAGCTGGGGCATGCTGGGGAGAGGAGCCCGAATCCAAGTCCCAGCATGGGCACAGCCAGGCCAACCACGGGCTGCCACGGAAAGCCCAGATGCAGCCTGCCTGTGGGCTCGCCCTGTTGGGCAGGTCTGGTGGCTTCGATCTTCATGTCTCTTTTATGGAGCCACCTCCTGGCAGGACGCGGAAGGGCCAGGGTTGCGGGAAGCAGGGCTTGGAGTGATTCGGCTCCTGCCCCCAAGGCCAGGTTCCACCCCCAGCCCATCCTGAGGTCAGCCGCTGTGTCTGTGTTGTTCCTTGTGTGTCACAGTCGTGATGCTGGTGCCATCCGCCTTCAAGAGATGAACCCTCTGCCCCCACCAGGAAGCAGCAAATCCCTAGTGTGCTTCCAGAGTGGACTTCATCTCGTGGGAAGGATGGGCAGGGGTGGGGCGTGGGGGGCGTCCAGCATGTCACATTTCAGATTGATTGTGTGTGTGTCTCATTTTTGCTCTCTCTGACAGTCCGTAATTGAGCAGGTCTCATGGGATAACTGAAACGCACCCGCTTCCAGGTCCCTGTCATGTAGGTAAACCGCCTCTCTCACCCACCCACCTGCCCACCCAGGGGTGGCCTCTGCATGCACTGTTCACACTGCCGTAGCAAATGCCTGTGTCATGGTTCCTTTAATCCATCCCGCTCCAGCAAGCACACACGCCATCCAAGGGTGGCTTTGTTCACCTGCTCTGGGGAGTTAACTGGCACCCTAACCTCTTGCAGAGCTGACCCCTGGCAGAGGGGCACTCCCCCAGCTTGGTGGGCAGGCTGCATGTTGGGTTCTGTGCACGGAGGCCAAACGCACTGCACCCTCTCTGGGGACACCCATTTTGCCCTGTGTCATGAGGTGGGGTTGACAGACACCCAGTGCTGCTGGCAAGCAAAGTCTGTTGTCACTGAAGTCCTTGGTCACCTAGCGAACAGCCAGCTGGCCGAGGAGGCAGAGGAGCCCCCCGCACACTGGGCAGGTCCCCATACCCGGGTTCTTCACCACCTTTCATGGCCTGTCTTCCTCTGGGGCTCGGGTTGGGGATAGGTAAGTCAGGGTGGGGCTCAGGAGCATGGTTCAGAGGAGCGTGGTAGCCACAGTGAGGTCTGGATAGTTACCAGCACTTTTTTTTTTTTTTTTTTTTGAAACAAAACCAGCTTTTCTCTGGATGCTGTTGAAGGCACCGTCCCAAAGAGAAGAGGCAGGGTGTGGACCGTAGTGGGAGACCCAGCCTTTGAGCCTGAGCAGGAGGACAGTGTGTCCCTGCCCACCGGGTTCCTGTCTGCTCAGTAGGGCCGAGAATGAGTGGCTGCCGGCTTAGAAGCTTGATCTCATTCACTCAGTGATGAGAAGGTTAAGGACACAGGAAGCGTCCACAATGACTCCTTTTGCAGACCTGCTCACCCGCCTCCCGGGGGACCCACAGCCCACGGCCGGCCACGGGGCTTCGGCCTAAAGCTTGGGGGAAGGAGGTTTGCCTTAGCAAGAGTTCTGAAAAAATCCAAATGTTTTAAACCTAATCGGTTGGTTTTATTTTTCTGTAATCTCAAATCACTTACACCCAAGTGTGGTTTAGGCTTGATTGAAAACTTAGTCTGGGCTTTTTTCTTTAAATATGAAAAATGTTTTGTTTAGCAGAAAGAAACTTGTTCTATTTTGGTTCGTGGTTTTCTGATTGAAGAATCTACATCCTATTTGAGGCTAAACTCTAGCTGTTATCTTTGAGCTTTTCCTGAAGAGTTCGAAGTTCACTGTCGTAGTTTGTGCCTTTGGACCATGCTCACAAATGACAGTGGTGGGAGGGGGGAGAGAGCTTGTGCCGACCCTTCCGTCAGGACCGGGGACATGTCCGCATGCTGAGCATCCCTGGGGCACCTAGAGACAGGCCCACAGCTCCTGACAGCAAGGCCTGTGCGGCAAGGTGTGCTGTGGGCCAGCGCGTAGGTACGAGCCAAGAAAGAATGTCTGGGTGCCATGGCAGACTCAGACTCCCAGAGAGGGAGGACCCAGAGGAGGGAGGAGAGAAGCCCAGTGAGGGGTTTTCCGAGCTGCTGCTTGGCTTGGCTGGGTTTCCATAATAAGAAAGCTTCAGTGTGCAGGACCAGTCCTGCTGGCCACAGCAGAGAGACGGGGACTTTGCAGCTGTCCTCAGGGACACTGCAGTGTGACAGGGCGGGGCTGGGCCAGAGCGGCCCCTCTCAGGAGACATCAGCAGGCACACAGGGTGGCGTCGCCCTTGCCTTGATTGTATTTGGAGACCCCCCGAGTGCCATGAGAAGACAGTGGAGTGAAGTTGCCCAGAAACCGCACTTCTCATTGGTACTTTTTAATGTGGCGTCTGATCGGAGCTGTGTCTGTTATGTCCCATTTTTATATCCTGCCAAAAAAGATGGAAAGTCTCAGTGCCCATAAAATTAAAGTTAGCTACTTACTTAAGGGCAGCACAGCCTTTGCTGAGATTGAGACCAGAGAATGCTTCTTTTGGGGCTCTTAGGGGGCCCCATGTCTGTGGCCAGCTCATTGTGGGGTTGCGGGAGGCACTTGGAGGGGGGCAACCTGGGGGTGAGTCCCAAAGCTGGCCGCACCCAGAGGGCCCAGCACAGCCACAGTCCCTGGACTGCCCTGTCCTTGGGCTGAGCAGCAGCCCAGGAGAGAAGGCAGCGGCTTGGCGAGAGCTGGCCCTCCTCTGGGTGCAGGGTAGCATGAGGGCTTGTCTACTCCCTGTCCTTAGGACGCAGCGACCCCAGCCTCACTGAGCCTCCGCTGTGCCCTTGTCACTGGGGCAAAAGGCAGGAGCCACTATGCTGGGTGCAGTGGTTGTCCAGATGCCCCCTGCCCCAAGCCTATTGCAGCGTGATTCTGCCACTTGGGGGCTCCTGACGTGGTGCCCCCAGAGCGCAAACCCAGAGGCTGGGTACTCACTGTCCACAGGGGCCTCAGGAGCAGCCAGTACACTGTAGTCCTGCTGGAAAGTCCCCAGCTAGATGGGAGCAGGGTATGGCAGTGACGGCCCTGCTGTCCTCTGGGGGCCGCCCGTGTGGAGCTAGCACCTTTGGTGGTGACCAGAAGTCTGCTCAGCTCCTCTACAAGACCCCTGTGCTTGGGGGAGGGAACTCAAGAACGCTGGAGGCAGGTGTGGGTGTTGAGACACAGAATGGGAGCCGGGTCTGCTCCCTGTGCCCCCGCCCACGCTGTGGCAAGCCTGAAAAGTAACCCTCACCGGAAAAAAAAAAAAGAAAAGCCCTAACCAAGTTAACCACTCTGCTTAAGTTGAGGTTCATCTGGACCAGTGAGTTTCAAAATGTTTAGCAGTAGAACCCTTCATTTAAAAATCAAATAATTCCTTATTTACATACACGCATACCTGCTCTGGGTGACGCTGGGTGGGGTGGGGACACCAGAGCACACCCTCTTCCCACCAGCCTTGGGGTGCTGGGGCTCCCAGACCTCGATGTGCATCAGGCTGGCCGGCAGGCGCTCCAGTCCCCCAGTTCTCCTGCGCCAGACGGTGCTGGAGCCAGAGCTGGAGGCGCCAGTAGGTGTGAGATTGCAGCATTTGGTTTCAAATTATACAGGTTTTTGCCTAAAAATGGCATGATCCCGAGCACCATGGGCCAGAGGCCACCCCTTTTGTTTCATATTTCTCAGTCAAGCCCATGCCTTTGCCCGCTCTGGCTGAGTCTCTTGGTAACACTGGCTGTGGGCCTCAGCTGGTGTTGGAACTCCATTTATTTCCAGTCATTTTCTGAAAAGTGCTGTTTCTTTTTCTTATTCAGAAATCTTGACTGGGTACGGTGGCTCAAGCCTGTAATCCCAGCACTTTTGGAGGCCGAGGCAGGAGAATCACTTGAGGCCAGGAGTTCAAGAACAGCCTGGGCAACACAGTGAGACCCCATCTCTACAAAAACAGAAAAAATTAGCTGGGCGTGGTGGTGTGAGCCTGTAGTCTCAGCACCTCAGAAGGTTGAGGTGGGAGGGTAGCTTGAGCCGAGGAATTTGAGGCTATGGTCAGCTATAATTATGCCACTGCACTCCAGCCTGGGTGAGAGAGGGAGACCTGTCTTTGGAAAAAAAGAAGAAAAAGGAAATCTTTGGGAAAAGTCTGTAAGAGTGAAATGACAAATATCTATCCCCCAATTAGTAAAATGTCACTCATTTCTGGACATTCAGATTTAAATTTTTCCGGGATCTCACATGAGCAGAGTATTGGCTTTACATTTTACAAATCTGAGTAGATATACTGGCGTGTTCCTAAGCTCCTGTAACACGTCGTGAGCCCAGCAGGTTTCTGGTCAGGAAAGGTTCTTAGGGCAGCAGGTCCTGCAGGAGGCCCGTGGGAGCGGGGCTGGGGCCGGGATACCACGGCCCTCCTCATCTGAGGCTGTCAGGGGCAAATACACACGTGGGAAAAGACACATAGATGGCAGTTTCCTAGTTCATAGCACAATTTGTTTATTTCCTGGTTGCATCAGTCAGATCACTGCTTGTCTAAAGAGCCCTAAGCTCAGATTTCAGCTACTTAAACACAAGGTCTCGTTTCTCTGATATGCTTCCTTTTTCATCCACGTAATTTTCTGAAGGGAAAAACGTATTCCACGAATATGTATTCCACTGCTTTCCCAGAGGATGCCTCTCTTCCTGGCATGCCCCTCTAATCTCAGGACACGCTCCCCACCCCCCGCATCTGCGCCTGCCTCTCTGACTAAAGCCAATGCCACCAGGTCCAGTCTGGTCTGGAGGATCTAACGTGAGCTCGTTTCTCCCCTCCTGCCCTGTCTCCACCAGAGTCTGAAGGAAGGTCTGACGGTGCAGGAGCGGCTGAAGCTCTTTGAATCCAGGGACTTGAAGAAAGAGTAGCTGTGTCCCGTTCAACTTGAACACGCACCTTTCCCGGCTTGTGGCAGCACAACCCGAGCGCTGCTTTTTGTCTGTACCTTTGTTTTTTTTTATTATTATTGTTATTGTCATCATTAACTGTGGGTATGGATGCACGAGAGACTGGTTTAGGGGTTGTTCACACCATTCCCTGCTGTGTTGATTTAGACTTCCTGTGGTCTTATCAAAGCATTTTTCCGTGGTATTCTGAAATTAGTCCAGCAGTGGGGCTGCGGAGGGCCGTCCCTGCAGCCGGCGTCTGTGAGAGCCCTTCCTTGCTGTAAGCCGCCGCACTCACTGTCAGTATTAAGGCTCAGCAGCCTGTTGATAAGCTAGCCCTGTCTCACCGAGCGCTGGGGTGCAAACAGGGCCCGGCGGCAAGCACGTCCCAGGGTAGACTAGTCCCCATTGGTCAGAGAAAAGGCCACGCAGACGTCCGGCTCAGCCTGGATCACAGCACTGCTACCCGGCTCAGTGGCCCAGCTGTCAGAGGAGGAGGTGCACTGCCTTTTGGCCAGAGAGGAGGATGGCATTTTGTATTTGTTCCACTGATGCAGCTTAGAAGCACACCCCAGATAATCGTGGCAAACCTTTCACATCCTGGAAAATGTTGAAAGCAACCATTCCTATTTTTGTTTGTTTTTTATTAAATCTTGCACAAAACCCCTGGCCCCTCTCCTTCCTTCCTCCGCTCGCTCCTTTCTTGGTCTCCAGTAACTCTGGTCTTCCCGTAACTACTGAAATGCTGACCTGCAGCCTGGGGTTTCAGACTGACTGAAAGAAATTATGAATTCCCTTGGGGGATCATTCAAAGGGAGAGAAGTTGTTGGTTGTTTTGTTTTGTTTTTACCTTTTTGAAAAGAAACTGTCACGTTGCTCTGGAAGAGGGGGAGAGGAGACCCCCACGTGAAGTCAAGAAGAAAATACAGAGGACGTCAGGAGCTGATGGGAACTCTCGTTAGTGTGTGTTCAAGATGCTTAACTCTCATTAATCTGAGCGCTGAAAAGTTCTTTTGTAGCATTTACCTTCAAAAGAGTCCATTTAAAGTAAATCTATACTAACAATTTTGCTTTTCTAACAGTTCGAGCAAAGATCTTTTTAACTCCACAAAAATTCTGTAGCACTTCTTGGAAAATCTCTTAAGAGTTCCTGTTATGCCCCCATGAAAGCCATTAATCTCGTTAAGATAAGGAGTATAAACAGACCCCTCACCTACTGGGAACCAATTCTGCTGCTTTTAGGAACAGGGTGGGGGTGTTAGCCTGTGAATGCTTGGAGGACACCGGGGATCTCACTGGATCTGTTGGTTCTATTGCCAAGAGCGTGCTTTCTCTTTGGATTAATGCTTGAGTGAGTTCGGTGGTTCCTGTGGGTACATTGCTTTGGGTGTAAAAATCTGTAAAGCGTCTTGCTCAGTTTCTAGATTAAGTTAATGAACAAGATCATCTGGGAAAAGTCTGGCCCAGCGCCAGTGGGCAGAAGGCCCCAGGTTCTGTGTGTTTGAGACTCACACCCAGGTGCTCACTTCTGGCTGGAATAAACTCAGGGCTCTCCATTGGCATCAAGCCTTTCCCTTTCCGAGAGTTTTCAGGGGCTTTAACCCACACATTTATTCCTTTGCTACTATTCTTCCATGTTTTTAACAGCAAGAGAAAATTAGGTCTGTTTAAAAATTTGTAATATTTGTCTGAGCTGGGCATGGTGGCACATGCCTGTAATCCCAGCTACTCAGGAGGCTGAGGCGGAAGCCGCGGCTGCAGTGAGCTGCGATCATGCTGTGAGTAGCTGCTGCGTTACAGCCTGGGCAGCACAGTGAGGCCCCACGTCTTACCCCGCCTCGCTCCCCTATTTAGGTTGGCAGCCCTTTGAGAAATGGACCTTTCAGTGTCATGCTCAGAATGGGACTGTACAGAAGGAATGCTGGGGACCGCCCTGTCCCTACCAGCCTCATTGCTCTCTCTAGGCCCCTGCCAGGACACACGTCTCCTCCAGGGCAGGCAGGGCCTTGATGTGAGGCAGAATCCAACTGGAAGAAGTGTGTGGTTGCCTCTGTTTTCTGGGTGTTTGATTTCACGTGGTTCTCTGAGGACTACCACCTTGCTCCCTGCCCTGCCCTGTCCTGGCGTGGTCTCCTCTGTGACCATCCCTGCTGCCCCTGGGGACCCTCTGGCCCTTCTGCGGGCACCTTCCTGCCTTCTGCCTCTGGGGGTTCTTGGCAGGGTCTGCTTGTTGACAGGCTTGATCTGCCTCCAACCCTCGAAGTGCTTAGAATAAAAGGTTTGCCCATAGGTCAGAAGAGCATTTTATTCATTTTTCTTCATCACTTGCCCCTCGAGGCTGGCCCTCAAGAATGCTGGGAATGAATACATTGCGTTGCAGTGGTTGGGATCGGGCAGAGCCTGGAGGAGACAGGGGAGCTGGGCATGTGTGCTCCTCCCAGCACCGCAGCCTCTGGTGAAGGCCCCCCGGTCACTGGAGGTAGAAGGACTTGCTCCCCCAGGGCTGGTTGTGAGGTGTTGCCAGGAAAGGGCCGTGGATGCCAAGGCGGCAGAGAAAAGGGGACACTCCGGCTCCTCTTAACTAAAGGCCGCTTCAGCTGCAGCCTCCCCGGAGTGCCCTGCGCTTGTCCTGGCGTTGCGGAAGAGTGCCGTCACACAGGGACAGCTGCCATCTGGGTCGGGATAATCTGAGCTTCCTGCTGATGGGTTATGTCCTCCAGCTGGAGTGAACCAGGCAAGAAAGAAAACAAAGAAGTCCTTCACGTCCTGGAGCACAGAATGTTGCCCCAGGTAGCAACACTGGCACAGGCTCTGCCACCACTGGCCCGGCACGTGCAGGCCACGCAGGTCCTCAGTGTCCCGTTTGCTCCCTGCAGGCGTCTAGATCCCTTGGAAAGGAGTTTAGCACCTGAACTCCAGAGAGAAGAAAGAACAAGAATGCAGAAGTGGAACTGGTTTCTGTGTTGGTAGAGGACGGTTCTTAGGGGCTGCTGCCGGCGGCTCAGGGCTGTCGGGACTGGGCACCGGAGGTCTCAGGCTGCTGCTGGCACAAACTGAGCGTAGTGAGCCTGCCGCACTTCATGGGTGAGGAAAATGCTAAATGGATACACTTCACTATTTTAAATATTTTCCTATAAAATACATTCACTCATAACCTGCAAGTAAGCTGTGCCAAACTGGGAAAACTAAATAGTTTGCCTTCGTTTGACACAGAGGGGCCACTTCCGCTGGTCAGGTTCCTCTGTCAGCACGTGTGGCGCCCCAGCTCCCGGCGCTCCAGAGCGTCCCGGCGTGCGGGTGGGGGCGGCGGCCAGTGCGGACGGAGCGAGAGTGACGCCTGCTCTCTGCGAAGCGCCGACCGTGGGGGGACAGCAGGAGACCACGTCCTGAACACGGGGCTTTATGGAACAAGAGCGGGAAGTCAGAGAGGTTCCTGCCGTGGCCTCCAGCAGCACAGAGGCAGAGGGAGCCCGCCGACTGGCCGGCTCGGTGGAGGACTCGGCGAGAGTCCGCTTGAGCGGAGCCACGGTCCGGTCGTTCCCCGACTCCTGCAGGCCAGACTCGGAGAGAGGACGGGTCGCGCCGTTGTGAAGCTCAGAATACGTCTGAAGGGAGCACTGACAGAGAAGCCAGAAACAGAATGGATGGCTTGAAAAGCACTTTGATGGGGTCTATTTTACTACCATTCACGTCACTATAGGGGTAGATGGAACTCTAACTTTTGGCCACATGGAAACGTGCTGAGAACTGAACCCACTCCTTTTTATCACTGAGGCCTGGGAGTCTCCAGGCGAGGCGGCGGGGGCACACTGGATGGCGTCTGGGCCGCCCTGTGTGCGGGGTCCTGCTGGCTGGCCACGATGTGTCACCTGCACAAACCAGCAGCCCCTTTCTCCCCCTTACGGGGATGAGCAATGCTAAGTCCTGTTGGCCTGCTGGACTTGTGGCCTAATTTGGGGGGTTGGGGGGCAGGGGCAGAGCTCGGCTGTCCCCTGCTCCTTTGTGCGGTCTATGGCTGTTTTAATGGCTCTCTCCCCAGCACTTCATTCGCTGATTTGTCTAAGTTTTACAACAGTTACCTTTTAAAATGAAAAGAATGCAACCCATCAACATTTATTTTTCCTGAAAATAAGAGTTTGCTTATCCTTGTCCTAAAGAAGCTTGGAATTTAAGACTTTGTAAGACATAATTTAAAAAAAACAGCAAAACCTGTGACCTCTTTGTCACCAAGAAAGGGGGAAAGAAAGTATTTTCAAAATTTTATAAAGAATGGAAATGTATGATATACTTAAAAGAAATTCAATGTTAAAATGTTAAAGAAATGTTTGGCAATTTAATGAGAAGCTTCACTTCCCTGGAAACTTCATTCATTCAGAATATTTCCCACCCTAAAAATCCTGGATACCGTACAAGGAATTTGCTTTATGAACAGATTTTTAACTGTTGCCCTAATGTCCCGTTGGAGCACTAAGGGATGACATACACCAGAGAGGACCCGTCTGCCTGCCTGCGAATGGCGTGGCCCCCGCGTGTGCTCCATGGGCTGGGATGAGCGGATGTGTCGCGGCGGAATCGCCTCGGCTCCTCCTGAAAGGAGTTGGGAAGGCTGCTGGGAAATCACTTATGCAAAAGGTTCTTAAAATTAAGGTGTTTGTACACTGTTTTCCCCACTTTTCATCTTACTGGACTCTACCTTCTGGCGCTCTTACGAGAAGAATTCCCAGACTGCGTGACACTCCTATCTCTTTGCCAGTTGGGGACATTGGGCACCCGCCAGCGGGCGCTCCGCGCTCGGGCTGGAAGTCGGCCATGTGCAGCACACTCCTCCTCTCTGGCTTTTCCGTGTCACCAACCCTTAAAAGGTGTAAGCTCAGATGTTAGATTTTTAAACTTGTGAAAGGGGTCTTCTTCAGGTCAAAAGGTGAGGTCCGCCATTGTTCTTAATACCAAGTAGCAGAACATTCTGAGATACGTGTTCCTCCTTCACAGCAGCCGTGGTGAGTCATTCTACAAACTGCCCTTGAGAGGTGACTGTGTGTGGGCCGGTGCACAGCCCTGTGTATTTATGCATGCGTGCAGACAGCTTTCAGAAAGGTCATGCTTTCCACAGACAAAAACAATGAGAATCAGCATGAGGTGCGGTTTAGTAAAACTGCTCATTTTAATAGGAAGATGTTACATAAATTCTGTATGGAAAGTAACACTATCAATTCTCTGAAATTTTGTCTGCCATGGAAAAGACCCCACTCATTGTTTTGTTTTTTTGAGAACTATGAGTTTCAAGTATTCTTGTGTCTCTCTAGGAAGAAGATGTTTCCCTTCTCTGAAATCCTTCAGCTCCGAGTAGGGAAGTTAATAGCTCACAACTAGACCGTCCGTGTAGGTGGGACAGGGCCCCACGTGTCCTAATGCATCTTGGGTCCGAGTCCTCTAGGAGCTCACAGTACTCTGTGAATACTTAGGCTACTGCATGCTCAGTGTAGCTTGCAATTTTTCTGTATTTAAAAGCAGCTGTGTTTATTTTCCTTAACCTGTATATTATTCAGAGCAGGCAGTGTAAATATTACTGAGAAGTTACTGCAGGGATTTTTGTGACAAAGTTTGTATGGGTTTTTAAGAAAATCTATGGACATCCCTTTCTAAGATGGGGGGACTGCACTTCTGAACCCCACCTGCACTATAAGGAAATGTTTTTAGTAACTGTTGTATCTTTTTAAAAGCTTTGGTCACTTAACAGATGGTTTTAAAGAATGTATACAGTATCTAAAGTAACGATAACCGTACATCCATAAATTGTTTTAAATTGAAAGAATGCTGTATTACCTGTTCTCGGTAGAGCCAGTCATGGCAGTGAAGAAAAATAGTACGTTTTGACCAGACTGTTCCACACATAATCGAAGATTGGTAAGGAGACGTGGTGTAAGGCGCCGTTCTAGTATCAAGGGTCTGCATGCGTGGTTTCTGACAACTTCCCTGACTACTTACTGGGCAGGGTCATGTGCAAAGCAGCTGAGCTATCTGGATTCCCAGCTGTTTGGTTCCACTGTGTAATTCCACTGTGGTTGCAAAACTTCTGCATCTTATTTTACAATCTGTATTTTGGTTCAAATTGGTGAGGAGTCACAGAATAGTAAGAGCTGGAGAGTCCAGTACTGTTCCGTGTGTGTAGAGGTGGGTGAGCCCTGGCCGCAGCCTCGGTGAGGGGGGCTTCCCCCAGGACGCAGCTCGAATCACCTGAGAAAAGGAAGTTCCAGAAAAGCAGTCTTGAGACGCGGGCCACCTGCCGCCATCAGCGTGCCCTTCACCTTCTCCAGTGAGAAGTCAGGCACGCCACACACTTGATTTTGGTTTATAGAAAGTTAGGAGGAGGTTGTGAAGAACACTCAGTTCACTACTGTTATGTTTGTGTCACAAAACTTCGATTAAAATGGATTTTAAAGGATTTAGGATTTACCTTTAGTGTTAGCGGCTGTATCTACTGACTTATGCTAGGATTCAAAACCAGTTAAATTGTACGAGTTAATTCATGTGGTTTTCCTAAGGTAATATTTAATAAAATGCAAAACGTCCACATGGCCTCAACAGTTATAACTCTTGATGATTTTTCTCACAAATACACCCTTCCGTCTGGGTGAATGTCTCAGCTCAGCCGTCAAAGACAAAACACCCTATGCCAAACTGCTGGGGGGGCAACATGTGAGCAAAGTAGAAATGTAGGTACTTTTGACCAGCTGTGACAAGTTTGGAAATGATTCGTGGAGTCACTTCTGCCACAGCTAAGCATTTCAGCAGTCACATGCTAAATGTTGAGAGAACGAGCTTGTGTAATTTAACTCATGTTTAATTTCTGTTCTAAGACTAAGTGATAATGCTTGCCAGACTAAAAATTACGTGCAGAAGAAAAGGGGCCTTGGTGTCCCGAAGAGAAGGCCTGGCTAGCTGAGCTGCTCACGCTTTTTTTTTTTTTAATAAAAAAAAAACAATTCAAGACTTCATGGCTTAGTTTGAGGCTTTCTTCTCTTTTTCAAAGTTTGTGATCAACTGTTCACTACAATTGAAGTATTATTTTCTCAAAATATTAATTCCTTCGTGTGACATGCTAGATTCCCATGGATGTAGCTGATCATTTTTATTTTGTAAATGCTATCTAACTTTACATAAACTATATCATAATAAACTATTTTTGCATCACTGTTTGCATGCTGTGTAATGAGATTTTGTTTAATGGAGAGGCATATGCAAAATATGCATTTAGGTCAAAAGTTGAAACTGGGTAGGTAGCCTAGAGATCTACAGTGGATTTTTTTAAGATTTATTTATAACCTGGTTTTTAAAAAGTGTTTTTAAAAGCTTTGGATTAGTTTTTAGCATTTCAAAATTAGTTTAGCAGGGCTTGGTGGCGCATACCTATAGTCCCAGCTATTTGGGAGGCCAAGGTGGGAGGATCACTTGAGCTCAGGATTTCAAGACCAGCCTGGACAACATAGCAAGACCTGGTCTCAAAAATAAATAAACTAGGATAATTCACATAATTCAGATTTTACATGTTCACACACAAACCATAGTAAGAAATATATCCAGAATCTAATTAATGGACACTGCCTCAGTTATGGAAGTCTTCAGGGGGCTAACTGGTCAATAAGAATTACTGATGATGGTGACGCCTTCACCAATCTAGGTACTGTAATTCACCACACCTGTCCCTCTTATGAATAGATTTGTTTACAAAAATATTTTACTTTTTGTTTAGAATACAAAATGCATTTTACATCATGACCCAAATACACACACACCCCAAAACCCCAAACTTTAACAAGACAATGCACCTTTCCTATGATACATTGCGATGTTTCTGCTCTGCTTCATTTTTAAATACTCTAGTTGTGACCTACTAAATTTAAAATAAAGCAGATTTTTAAAAAATCAATATTGTCACAACCTGTAGAATGAAATGTATCAAAATGTGGGAATCCAAACTTTTATTGGGCCAAACAGAAAAAAACTAAAGTCTAACTCTACCAACTAGAAATCAGCCTGAGGAATTTATAAAACTTAGCAAAGCCCCCCCAAAAGCATGGACATATAAAGATACATATTTGCAGTGTGCTATTCCAGTTGTTTAAGGATTTTTCAATAATTCTTTGCCCATTTAAAATAAATTATTATAGTTAAATGTATACAACAAAGTTTTTGGACACTGGCCTAATATGCTGGTTTTTTTTTTTTTTTAAAGAGATGGGGGTCTCACAATGTTGCCCAGGCTGGATTCAAACCCCCGGTCTCAAATGATCCTCCTCAGCCTCCCAAGTAGCTGGGGCTACAGGCACACACCACCATACCTGGCTTATTATTTTTTTTAATTATGTAAGTGTAATTTAAAAAAATCAATTGGCATTTGAAAATCCAAAGCCTTTTCATGATAAAAAAACACTAAAGTAGGAACAGGAGAACTTCCTCAATATGATAAAGACCATATATGAAAAACCTACGGCATAATGTTAAAAGACCAAAAGGTTTCTCCCTCAGATCAGTAATAAAACAAGGATATCTACCCTCACCACTTCTATTCAACAGTGTACTGAGTCCAGCCAGAGCAATTAGGCAAAGAAAAAAAAAAGGCATCCAAATTGAAAAGGAAGAAATACAACTATCTCTATTTGCAAATGAAATGATCTTGTATATAGGAAATCCTAAGGATTCCACACACACAAAAAAAATGTTAGAATTAAGGAGTTCAAGTTTGTAGGATACAAGATCAGTATATAAAAATCAGTTGTATTTCTATATAATAGAAGCAATCTGAAACTGAAATTAAGCAATTCCATTTGCAATAACATCAAAAATAAGCAAGTGGCTTAAAGCCAAAAGACCAGCCCAAGCAACATAGCAAGACCCCATCTCTACAAAAGATTTAAAATATTAATAGCCAGGTGTGGTGGTGCATGCCTGTACTTCCAGCTGCTCAGGAGGCTGAGGCAGAAGGATCACTTGAGCCCAGGAGTTTGAGGTTGTAGTGAGCTCTGTGATAACACCATTGCACACTGCACTCCAGCCCAGACAACAGATTGAGACCCTGTCTCAAAAAACAAGACTCATTCACCAAAAGCTACAAATGATGTTGAAAGAAATTAAACAAATGCAAAATGGAAAGGCATCCCATGTTCATGAATTGGAAGACAATATTGTTAAGATGGCAATGTCCCCAGTTCAATCTACAGATTCAGCAGAATCCCTATCAAATTCCTTGCTTTTTTTTTTTGAAAGAAATTGATCTGCTTGTCCTAAAATTAATATAGAAATGTAAGGGACCCATAACATCTAAAAACAATGTAGGAAAAGAAGAACAAAGAGGACTCACGCTAACGGGATTCAAAATTTACTGCAAAGCTTCTGTAATCAAGACAGTGCGATACTGACACAAGGACAGACATATAGATCAATGGAACAGAATGGAAAGTCCAGATAAAGGTCCTTACATTTATGGCCAATGGATTTTCAACATGGGTGCCAACACCATTCAGTGGGCAAAGAGTAATCTTTTCAACAAATGGTGCTGGAACTACTAGATATACAGAGGCAAAAGAATGAAGTTGGACCCCCGACCTTACCATCATACACAAAAGCTAACTCAAATGGATCATAGACCTAAGTGTAAGTGATGAGAGTATCATTGTAACTTTGGGTTGGTCAATGGTTTCTTAGCTATGACACCAAAGCACAGGCAACAACAATAAAAATAGGTGAACTGAACTATATAAAAATGTAAAACTTACATGTTACAAACAATACCATCAAGAAAAATTAAAAGGGAGAAACATTTGCAAATCATATTTCTGTTAAGGGACTTGTATCCAGAATATACAAAGAACTATTAAAACTTAACAATATAATGGCAACCCAAAAATGGGCAAAGGGTTTGAATAGACAAGTCTCCAAAGAAGATACACAAATGTAAGTCAGAACTACAATGAGACACCATACCCACTAGGATGGCTATAACCAGAAAGTCAAATAATAAATGCTGATGAGGATGTGGGTAAGAAGGAACTCATACACTGCTGGTGGGAATGTAAAATGACACTGCCACTTTGGAAAACAGTCTGGCAGTTTCTCAAATGACTAAATAGTGAGGTACACCCAACAATTTCACTCCTATGTGTATACTCAAGAAATGGAAACATGTCTGTGCAAACACAGATGTTTATAGAAGCATCATTTGTAATAACCAAAAGGAGGAAACAACCCAATTATCTATCCACTAATAACTGGATAACAAAATGTGGTATTATCCATACAAGGGAACATTACTCAGCCAACCAAATAAGGTGCTACGCATGCCACAACAGGGATCACCCGTGAAAACACTGCACTGAGTGAATGAGGCAGATACCAAAGGCCACATGTTGTATGATTCCACTTATGTGAAATGTCCAGAACAGGCACATCCGTAAGACAGTAGACAGAGGTTGCCACGGGCTGGTGGGTAGAAGGGAATAGGGAGTGACTGCTCTTAGGGTTTCTTTTGGGGGTGATGGTGACACAACTCTATAATACTAAGATCCACTGAATTGTATGCTTTTGAAGTGTGAAATTTATTATGTGAATCTTGATAAAGTGTTATTTAAAAAATAAAGAGTTGCTTTAAAAAGCAATAGACCCAACGTTGTGCTTTAAAGTGTAGGTGCGTTGGTTCATACAAACGTTCTGAGCATAGTCAGCAGTGTGGGCAGACTGTTAAGGCTGTCTGCTGCTATTACAGTTTGTAAAATCACAAGTATTGGAAGAGTTTAAAATATTTTAAACTCAATTTTGCTAATGTTCAGTGTGTACCTCAGGCTTGTTCTTAAGCTGTATCACTGTCCCCCATAATTAAAATGACAACACTGAACCCAAACCACTAAACTGGTAATGATGTTACAGAAAGCTGGGCACTTGTCCCTGCGGCTGCACCAGAAGAATGGGGACAAGAGGACAAGTGGTTGAGGAAAAGGAAAGAGGAGTTTATTAATTTGCAGGCAAATGATGGAGACTCCCATCTTAAAATGCCGTGTCCTCCTCATAAGCACACATGCAGAACTTTTAAAGGGAGGGTTTGCAGCCTCATGGCATCGTTGTTTAACTGCAGTTGAATCCTGTCTTGGGGAAGACAACCTCTGGTGACCTCCACCAGGACAATCCTGTTGAGCTATCTCCTGTGGTACAGAGAAGGAAGGACACTCCCCTGCCCCTCCCGGACCACTGGCCTGAGGCAGGAATGCAGGTTTTAATTCCCAAAAAGATTGGGGGAAGTTTTAAAAAAACAGAAAACATTTTTACCCTTTTTCCTGTTTCCTCTGTTACAGTGAGAGCCCATCCTGGACAGAGGGGCAGTTAGAGGAGATTTCCCAGACCCTCTCTTGTAAAGCAACTGTCAAGCATACTTGGGAATTTATTGCTTCTTTTAAAGTTTCTCTAGGGAGACACAAGACAGAATCTCGTAGGCAAAGCGAGAGGCTTCAGGTGACACACAACGCGACACAATCCCCTCCTCAGCCATCTTCGTTCCAAGCTGAGTCCCTGCCCCTGGCCCTTCCTGGCATCACCTGCCTAAGGCTCGAAGTTCTGGGTATCTCCTGGGCTGCGCCAAGCATCACCACAACGGCGACGGAAATCGCTGCCTGTGTGGCCCAAGGACCACCTCAGCCAGCGGGAGAGAAGTGCTTGGCTCCTGCTGTGAGCTGTGCAGCTCAGGGATCTCCTGTGAATGGAGAGGACACTGCCTGGACTTTGAGGGAGATCTGAATACTGTATTCCCTCAGGGGATACTTTATTTTACCACAAGTTCTTTTGAGAAAGTTAAGTAGTATCTGAAGCTTTTTTCGAGATTCAATTTCTCTCTGCTCTTAAGATGATGAAAATAGTAAAGTATTGAATATATCAAAGTCAAGTAATTTCACATTTCTTAAAACTTTCCTGTAGACAGTGCATGACCACATGACTGTGTGTGCATCTGATCACTGCCACCCACTGCCACCCAGAGGAGTCACTGCACAAACCCTGGGACGGGTGGGGAGCTCACGAGACAGGGAAGGGAGAGCTGAGAATGTGCTTCCGTCTGGTGGGTCTAGAAACAGGATCAGGAGTCTGACATTTTGGAAAGCATTTGGAAAGGAGGTGCTAGTCTTGTTCCTCCTTTAGGGACTCCTATCTTGACCAACAGTTTCTAAACAGCTATGTATTTATACTGCCCCCCACCAAAAAGGTTTGTTTGTTTAATAAAGAGTAGCCACTGTTTGAATGACTTAGCAAGATAAGGCAAAGACATGCAGTATTCACAATACACGGTAAGAACATTTATTCAATGTGTTAGAAGTCCAGGATTATATGGCTTCACCATTCAGGGGACACTTTATAACTTCTCCCATTTTCTTTTCAGAACATAAACTGGGGGGGTTCACAGACCCAGATGAAAAAACACTTTTAATGTAAAACCATTTCTGGTGATTTCCAATCTGTATATAATACTTTACAGATTCAACTGAATTTTTAAAATTAACTTCCACGTTTACTTGCCTAAAAGTAACTTTTAAAAGGGGAAAACATACAGCACTAAGCGCTGTCCAGATGGTAACGTCAGCATGAGCTGGGAACTTGAGACCCACGCGTGCATTCAACAGACTTCGGGATGGGTGGCCCACAGCTCAAGACACATAGAATATGACAAAATAGTGAAATCACAGCTTCAGATGTCATTCAAGCTATTTATATATAAAATATACATTATAAAAAATTTGCTAAAATAATTTAGAACATTTCAAAAATGCACGTAAGACACTTGTCCCAACTACCTATGAGTGTAAACCAAGCTGAGAATGGCAATACAGGTGCGGGAGATACCACAGCCCGAAGCTGCTCCCCTGGCCCTGCCCTATCCCTCTCCATGGTCAAGTCATTCAAGATTGATTACGCTGAGCCCAACATGAGAGTTCCCCAAGTCCACAGGTGTTAAAGGCAAGGTCACTTCTAAACACATAACAAAATTACCTTGAACCTGAGAATGTTAAAAATTAAAAGCACAACATAGAAACAAAAGCAGCCTCTGGCTGCCTGCACCCCATACTGACACTTGACCACATGAAGACAGAGATCAGCTGCTGGGGATGGGCATTTTCATGCAACTTCGTTTTAAAGAGTAATTATGCAAGGAGGCCCTTTAGTGGCAAGGACTGCTCGTGCTCAACCTCTCTCCTTCCAGACTCCCCTGTCTCTTCCCCCTCTGCTGACTCCCAGGAGCTGGTGACAGGGAGGGGCCCAGGTGCATCTCAGCCAGATGGGGAGGCTGGACCAAAGGGGGAGGAGGAAGAATTCTCAGGGAGATACCAAAAGGGCTGAGCTAGACTAAGCTGGCCAAAGCAAAAGAGGGTTTTCTAGAATCAGGAAAAGGAATTAGATGTTCAACCCCAAAAGAGGCACTGTGCCTTTTCTGTGCAGCAGCAGAAACTGTTCAATTCTAAACCAAGCTACAGGCAAAGTTCCTGGGAACACACCTGTGACAAGCTGCAGCTAAATTTATTTTGGTGGAGAGAGAAAAAAAATATGCTTGGTCCAAAATAGTGGACTTGATATATCAAGAATTTCCCTTTCCTTTTTAACCCCAAACATTTGTTCAATTTAGTATTCTAATGAATAAGAATTTAGTTTAAATGATTTTTTCTAATACTGAGGTTTCCCTCACTCAGAATGCAGAGTCTGGACAAAGCCCGGCAGCCTGCGGGGCCACTCTTTGTAGGCTGGGTTTGGTTTCGACTGGAGGCACCAAAAGTTCTGTAGCATGGAAGCCTCTCTCTCCTTCAGCTCTGAAGACTGGAGAGAGCGCAACCTCATGGACTTCTCTTCTTTTGTGGGAAAAAGGTATATTTTGTAGGGTTAAACTCTTCCCAAATGCGCTCAAACTCTTCCAGAAAAAGCCTCACGTACTCCTCGTCCTCCATGATCAGGACATTCTCCCTGTTGTTCTGGATGGCCTGTGTGGTCCAGTTGAGCGAGCCAGTGATAAGCACCTTCTTGTCCACGATGGCAAACTTGTGATGCATATAGCCCAGGTCCTGGTCGTGTCGCACCTGGATACCTGCAGAAAAGGCAGAGGATAACTTCATTCCAGTACATCCGCTCCGTGAGTGTGCTGTTTCCAGTTTGGTGGTGCTGGGTTCCCAGGAGGGACTCTGGAGAATTGAGAGGCCAGAGCGCGTGCCTCCAGGGAACCGGGTGGGACAACAGGCACCATGGGGTCACCTGCTCCTCACCCTCCAGCAGATTCCATCTCTCAACAACACTTGATTTCCTCTGGGGAACAACCCACCCATCAGCCCTGAGATCTAGGTGAGGGCCACGCCATCGTTAGCCCCATCAGAGGTGACCAGAGCAAAGACAGTGCATGGGGTCACTCTCACAGCTCCCGGGAGCTGGGCCTGCCTGCTGGCACAACCTCGTAACAGTCCCAGTGCGCAGTGGCTTTTCTGGCTGGTGAGGCAAGAAGGACCCTAACTAACGCAACAACACGTTTTCCTCTTCCACGCCACCCTGCTTCCTTCACCAAAGAACCAGTGATGGCTGCGTCCCTCTCACTTCACAGTCTCCAAGCTCCTCCAGGGCAGGGCCCGTCTGCCTTGTTCCCCCTGTCCCAGCCCACAGAATGGTGCCTGCCTCCATCACCATCTGCCCAAAGAATGGACTGTCAGAAATACGGCTTACGAGTATAAAATATGCTTCACTGGAAGAGAGTTGCCAGATTTATGAAATAAAAATACATTATGTCCAAATTAAATTGGGATTTCAGACAAACAAGGAATAACTTGAGGGGAACTATGTCCCTTGGAGAATCGGGGACACACACTACACATTGTCTCTGTCAAGTTCACATGTAATGGCACACCTGTACTTTGGCAGCCCTGCCTTGGAAAGTAGTGACTCCCTTACCACGGGGACTGACACTTCTCACACCCTGTGGCCAGCCCACCAGCACGTCCTGCTGGCTCTGCCTTCCAAATGCACCCAAAATCCGACCATTTCAGACCACCTCTGCGGCCCAGCGCACTGCTGCCTCGTAGGACTAAGCTCGGATGCCGTCCGCCCCGCCAGCCCTCCTCTCTCAGGGCTTTCCGCCTCCAGCCGAGGAGGACGTCCTGCTGCTCAGGGCATCTGTCCCGGCTGTTTCAGCCACTCGGATGCCTCGACCTTCCCAGAGCCCACTCTCAATCGGCAAGGTCTCTGCCCTGTCCCATGTGCCACTGCCCTGGGCAGTTGTCCCGGCACAACTCACTTCCTCCCACACCCTAGTCCCTTGCCCTGCTTTTTCACTAAGTCTTCCTGAACCTTCTTAGTGCCCTAAATCAAATATCCACGATTTAGTCGGCTTCCTCGCTGAGCCTGGCCTTGTGCACTAGGTGTCCCCAACACCGGGAACTGATTCTAACAGACACTGGCACACAGATACCTTCACGTAACAGACACGCTGCTGACAGCCTCAAGGCCAGCGGGTAAGGCAGGGAGGCCGCCAGAGGGGAGCCGAGCCTCAGATGTCCGAGCTTCTACGATTCCCTCAACGCTTGTCCGTGCCTAGAGGTACCCACGCTTCTCCGCACTAAAATCACGAATGCACGCAAGGCAACTCTGGAGGCTGCCAGTAAGGGTGGAATCTGCCTCGCCTGCTCCGGGCACGGACCAAGGCACCTTCCGCGCGGAGCCTGCCGAGGGCAGCCCCCGCCTCCGCGAAGGCTGCTCCGCTTCCCAGGTCGGCAGCAGGCGGGGGGGACATGCGCGGCCTGGCCGGTTCCCAGGGCAGGATGTGTTTCTCCATCACTGCGGCCACCAGAATTTCCAGCCAAACAGGTGCCCGTGCGGGCGTGACTTTCTGGCCTGCCCCTCCCCGCGCCGCTCCCAGCCCTCAGTCTCCAGACAGGAGCAGAACCTCGGGCAACTGGCTTCCCTGCCGCAGGACCCTGGTCACCAGAGCGCTGTCGCGCGGTCCCCGGCGCTGGCCCAAGGGTGGCACACGGAGTTTTTAAGCTTGGGCCTGTCAGTCTAAGCCTCAGGCTGCAACAGTCAAAAACTCTGCCGGCCGGGCTGCCCAGGCGCACGCTGACCCAACGCCGGGCACCAGAAGAGGTGGGAAAAAATGTGGGGTGTCCAAGGACAGACCACGCGCCCTTGGGCCTCCCCCAGACCGTCTCCCCGCTGGGAGCTCGCGCGCAGAGGGCCGGCTCCCTGGCGTCGACCTGGCCTAACGCGGGGGCCCCGCTTTCTCTGCACGAACCCCGACCTCACAAGGCCACGAGGCGAATCCGAGGGTCTCGGCCTGTCCCCAGCCCCTCCCCGGGGGCGGTCGCGCCAGGCCCACCTGCCTTCCGCAGCAGGCCGATCTGCGAGCCGTTGAGGGCCATGTAGTCGCAGTCGGTGACGGCCCGCACGCGCACCCCGCGCTGGTGCAGCAGCTGCACGGCGCGGCCCAGCTGCGGGCTGGAGAAGGCGAACAGGCAGAGCTCGAGGCTGGCCCGGGCGGCCAGCAGGGCGCGCAGCAGGCGGCTCAGCGAGCTCTCGCCGTGCGGCAGGCTGCATTGGCAGCCCGCGGCGGACCCGGCCGGCGCGCCGGGGGCCCGCAGCAGCGCCTCGGTGCAGGTCACCTGCGATGGGAAGAAGAGCACCTCGCGCCGCGGCCGCCGCCGCCGCCCGGCCCGCAGCCAACGCAGCACCCAGGGCAGCGCCTCTAGGGCCAGTGCGAGGCCTACGACCGCGGCCGCCGCCGACCCCAACCGCCGCATGTCGCCGCGGGGTTCCCAGGTTGGGCCCGGCCCCAGCGCGCCTGCGGGCCCGCCCCCCTACGGCCACGTGCCCGGCCGCGCCTCCCCCCCCTCGCGGCCACTGCCTGCTCGCCCGGGGCGTTCTGCACCCCTGGGCCGGCTGGTCACTCGCCTGCAGAGCTACGCGCACCATCCACCCCCGCAGCCCGCCCGCGGCCCCAGAGGCCTGAAGCAGCGCTGGCTTTCCTTGCTTCAAGCTTCGGGAAAGCTGCTTGGGACCTCTCAGGTCACAGTCGTCGCGGAGCAGCGAGGCAGATCCGGAAACACGCGGACTGTCGAGGAATCTGCACACAGCCAGCGGCAGGATGAGCAGCCCGCGCTGGCGGCGGAGGCCCCGGTGGTGCTTACTCCACCCCCAGCATCTGCCCTTCTGGGAAGGAGCTGGTTGGCAAGCGGAGTGGCCCCTCTGGGCCTGTCTCCGCAGGCGCCTGGCTGGTGCGACAGGGACACTCCAAGCAGTGGACTGGATCCTGGAACAGAAGGAAGGCGTTAATGGGAAAATGGTGAAATCCGTATGAAGTCTGGAGCTTAATAGTAATGTGCCAATGTCAGGCTCTTAGGTTTGACAGCCGTGTGACAGTAATGTAAGATGCTAACAATAAGGGAAACTGGGTGAGACAAATGGGAACTCTCTGTTCTGTCTTTGAAACTTTTCTGTAAATCTACAATTATTCCGAATTAAGTTTATTAAAATATTAAACATGCACCCCATATGATCCAGCCATCCCTCTCCCTAAAGAAGTGAAAGCAATCGTCCGCACAAATATTTGTACACACATGTTCATAGTAGGTGTGTAATAGCCCAAACCTGGAAACAACACCAGTGTCCATCCACAGGTAAATAAGCGTTTGGAGATCTATAAAATGCAATGCTATTTAGCAATAAAAAGAAATAAAGTACTGATACACACTACAATATGGATGGATTTCAATTATGCCAGACAAAAAGTACGTTTGTACGATTCCATCTGTATGAGATTCTAGAGAATGCAAACTGTAGTGACAGAAAGCAGACCAATGGTGTCCCAGCAGGGATGGCAAAAGGACATGGAGTGAAATGGTGGATGTTTATTAGCGTGACTGTGGTGATGGTTTCAAGTGTATACACACGTGTAAAATTGTATGGATTGAATAAGTATAATTTATTGTATATCAATTATACTCCAGTAAAATCAAGGACAAAGAAGTAGAGCTCTCGTGTTTAAGCTTGGCTTCCCTACTTTGTAGTGGTCTAGGACAAGTTGGTTCATTTCTTTGAGCTTTGCTTTTCTCATCTAAAATGACAAAGAATGAGAGGAAGGACTTCCAATTATGGCAGTATAAAGAAGCAGTCAATGCCCCTCTGTAAAAAAGCAAACATCAAACTTGGAAAAATTGTCAAAAACAACATTTCAGGGCAATGTAAATCTACCAAAAGTAGACAACAAAATGAGAAGCATTATTTTCGAAAAACTGCTGGAGCTTAGGATGAAGCGTCAGGAATCTGCAGCCTAACTGAACGAGCCTGCTCCGGGCCCTCCAGGCAGAAGTGGTTATTTTACCAGTGTGGCTGGCTGCAAAAGCCTACTATCTCAGGTTTTTTTTTTAGCTTATTTGGAAATAAACCAGACATTTAATGAACATCTATTATTTAACATAACTTTGAGTTTCAAATTACATGAAAAGTTCATTTATGGACATTAATCCCATTTACATTTACCTGATTAATTTATTTTTAACAATTTACCTAGATTACTTATAAAAATAGATATTAGACAAAGTTAGAACCCTTTCAAATAATTTCTCTGCCAACCATTTTTATAGCCTGTGAACAGGTGTTCACCTAAGTAGGAAACTTAAAGCCAAATACACACACACACACACACACACACACACACACACACACACACATTGTTGATAACTCAGAAAATACAGCTGTTTTCATTTAACCAACAATATTAAATTAGTCTTACTTATCCAAAAATTACACAAAAATCATTCTGTTTTAGGTTGGGTTTACAGTTTTATAATCTTTGTGTCAAACTTGTACATATTAAGATGTCTAGCGGAGACAAATAAAACTGACTAGTAAACCCAGGCAACAATGTATGCTGACAATTTTGAAGACATTTCTATTTTTATTTTACCAATAATTTTAAAATGAGCTTATTTATTAAAGATTTACTTGAGTCACAGAAAAGGCATTTGGGTTAATACTGATATATATTTCATATTTTATATAAGCACTCATTTATCTAATCCAATCTAAATACAATTCCTTAAGGGACTTCTGGTCAACCATGCCAGATTTTACCATGTAGATACAACATACAACATAACACGTATACGTATGCATAGATACGTTAAATAAATACACAGACACACACACACACACAAAGATCTTACAGTTTTCATTTTAAAATTTTGGTCATGAGATAGTAATACAAACTCACCAGTTCATAAAAGACAGTTGGATCCAAATTATATTTCTGACAAAATTGGGACCTGTTCACATTGCTAAACTTTATTTGCCCTGATAAGGTAATCTAATGAAGGCTGTGAATCGAAAATTTGATTAAAGCATTTTCCATGGCAGTTTAAAGAAAAAAACTCTTTCACCCATTTTCTCCCCCTTTTTTCCATTTAAAATTATATTAAGGTTAAATTTTCAATGTTTATATTTTAGCAAGGACTGGCAGAATTGTATTTTAAAAACCCAAAATCTTCAAGTAGCCTTAAATCTATCTTTTGTTTGCCAGTCTCATTTGCTTACCTAGCCAAATGCAGGCAGGAAAGTATTTTAGCAGGTTTTTTTTTTTTCTTTCCAGCTTTTTCTTTTTGGTCCCTATTTCATAGCAAAGCAAAACTTTCATGTTGGACAAATATATACAGATTATATAATATATTATTATTCTGAGCTCAAGATTTTGACCTGTTTGATCTAAGAGCCTAACTTTTATGAACATTTGTCTTGTTCCTTTTCTTTTAGACTATTATTTTTCAATTAACTATTCCATCACCCTAAGTGATTGTTAATCAAGCAAACCTAAATTGACATTTCCAAAAGTGTCTATGTTGTTGCTTACCATGGAGTTGTTGTAATTTGTAAAGCCATTAATGTGAAAGCCCTTTAAGACTTTTTTTTTCCCCTAATCTTGGCTGGGATACCATAAGCAGTGAGTTTTATGTCAACACCAGTATAAAAGTCAGCAAATTCAAAGTAGGCAGAAAAGACAGAGAGAGAGACAGAGAGAGAGAGAGAGAACTTAGAAGGCTCTACATGTTAACTCTATAGCTTGGGGGTTATTTATTTTTTTTCCCAGAAAGTTTGAGCTCCGAATTTTCCTTGATGTCGTTGCCTATCAGTTTAAAAAGATGCATGATATGGGCTATAACATGTAGACAGTTGTACTTCCAGAAAATCTGGCATGCCTTCATGTTTGAGAATCCCATTCCATGTCTTATTAATCTCTCAAGAGCAAAGAAAATCTTATTTATCCTGTCAGGAGTTTAGATTGATGTTTTAGATGGTGGTGACCACTCTAGTGGGTTTTAATTAAGCCATCTGTGCCCACCATTTAGAATGTTTATTTTGCTTTTGGAAGATTTTTAAAAACAAGCAAGGGAAAACAGTCAAACCAAATCAAAAGAAATCCAGATAAGAGTGTTCACGAAAATTTTAACCAAGGTGTGCAATCAAACAAAATATTAAACTAAGTGCACAGAGCAAAAGCGAATTCACCAAAAAACACATGCCTCAGACAAAATGTAAATTACGTAGAAATCAGAGTGCTCAACAAAGAAAGACATACATCTTTATACCACAAATGACTTACTAGAACAGAAAAAAGTATTTTATCATCCCAAGAGGAATATATGGTCTTTTATTAAGGGAGCCTTATCCAAATCAGATCCTGAATAAAGTCAAGAACTTGTACCAAGAAGAGGGAGGCTTAATCTGAGAGACTCACCAGGGCAGAACAGGCGGGCTGGGAAGGGAGAGCCCGGAGGGGTCATGTGAGTGCTGCACACCAGTTCCAAGGATCACCAGCTTCTTCTGATCATGATCTTTTTCACATCCCACTTCTGACATCAGGTATGTCAAACTGTATAACAAATAGAGAGAGGCTCTAAAAGAAAATGGTGTTTATTCGGGAATAGGGCATTACAATGGGAATACATGTGCCATGGTAAACTATGTGCGTATTCAGGGAGGTAAAGGAAGACAAGATTTTTAAAGGAAAAATGAGGATTACATAATTGTCTTGAAAGAATTATCCTTGGCTACGAAGATCAATAGGGTGAAGCCAGGCAGAGGTGTGATAGGCAGTTGCTGGGCAGATGTTCTTGCAGAGTATTTCTTGTGTATTTAATATTTTGTGTAAGGTTGTGATGACCCTTGTGCAAGGCTGTGATTTTTGCAGTCTTTTGTAATAGTTTTTATTATCAGGCAGAGAGGCGTGATAACCCTCTCTTCTGAACTTTCCCCAGTTCCATTTGTCATTTTTCAGGGATTTTTCTGTTGTCGTTTTTTTGCTTTTTAAATTTGTTTTTTGTTTTTTTTACAGGTGAGGTCTTACTCTGTTGCCAAGGCTGGAGTACAGTGAGTGCGGGGGTGCGATCACAGCTCACTCTAACCTTGAACTCCTGGGCTCAAGCTATTTGCCTGCTCCAACCTCCCAAGGATCAGGAGCTACAGGTATGCACCACCACACCTGGCTAATGTTTTTTACTTTTTGTAGAGATGGGGTCTCGCTATGTTGGCCAGGCTGTTCTTGAACTCCTGGGCTCAAGTGATCCTCCGGCCTCAGCCTCCCAAAGTGCTGAGATTACAGGTATAAGCCAGTGCACCTGGCCAAGAATTCTAAATCCAGTGAAATGATTCTTCAAAAAATGAAGGTAAAATAAAAATATTCTCCGATAAAAACAGAGAGAATTTGTTGATAGCAGACCTGTCCTACAAGAAACACCAAAGGAACTCCTTCAGGCTAAAAGGAAACGTATTGTATTCACAGGAAAAAAATGATAGAACTGGAAATGATAACTATATGGATAAGTATAAAAAATGTGTATGTGTGTGTTATCTTTTCATCTCTTAATTTCTTTAAAATACATAAAATAATTTCAGTAAACACTATGTTGTTGGGTTAACACATATAGATGTAATAGGATATAAAATTAGCAGAAAGTAGGGAGGAGGAAATTTGTTCAACAAAAATGAAGGCATAAAAAAGGAACAAAAAGACATGCGACACTTTATGAATGTAATTAACGCCACTGAATTGTACAATTAAAATAGTTAAAATGGTAAAGTTTACGTTATATATGTTACCACAATAAAAAATTTTGAAAAGACAAGGAGACAGAAAATAGCAAAATGGCAGATGTAAATCCAAACATATCAATGATCACATTAAATGCAGACAGACAACTCTAAATCAAAAAGTAGAGATTATCAGAGAGAATAAAAGGCAAGATCAAATACAGGCTGTCTACAAGACAGACACTTTAGATTCAGAGAAAGCAAGTAGGTTGAGAGCAAGAGGATGGGCAAACTCCAGCATGCAGACAGCCTCGAGAGGACTGGGCTCGCTGGACTGGTAACATAGACAGCAGGACAAGGAACATGACCACGGGCAAGAAAGGAACAGCTCATAATGGTAAAAGAGTCCATCTATTGAAAGATGTACCAGTTATAAATGTGTACGTACCTAACATCGGAGCCCCAAGACACACGAAGCAAAATCTGACAGAATTGAAAGGAAAAATAGACGATTCAACAATTGTTGTTACAAGACTTTTAATACATTAATTGCTAGAATGAGATAGAAAATCAGCAAGGATCTATAAGACTTAAGACTACTTACAAACTCGACCCAAATGACATACAGAGAATATGCAACTGAATTAATTTTAGCTTCTCATCCCCAAACTTGCCAGGCTGAGGTGTGGTCCAATAACCCTGCCTCCACTGAACTTGTTTCAGAGTTAATCAGGGCGCCAGCACACTAATTACACTTCCAGAAGAGAAAAGCCATGTGCCTGACAGGTAATGGTTCCTCTGAACATAATTCCTGGCCCACCTGCTCTGCTCCGAGGCAATCTGTGGAGTTAATACCACCTGTCTCCTTCTTCTGACTGGCTACCATCTAGATGCTTTACTTGGGGGAAGGGAGAAAATGTTGACATGTTTTCACAAACATTATCACCTTTAATTCTCACAATAACCCTGCAAAATGGGTCTTACAGATAAGAAAACTAAATCTCAGAGAGGTTAAGTCACTTGCTCAGTGTCGCACAGCTAGGAAAGCAGGGAAGGATTTGAATTTGAATATTTCCAAAGCACAATATCCACTCCCCCTATACCCACTCATTTCCACCTACTTGTTTCCTTCATCCAGCAGAAACGGAGAGTTAAACTTATTCTGTGTAGGCAGCAAAGCTGATCATGTGAATAGCCAGGAAGCCCCATCCAGAAGAGCCAACTCCTATTGTAGAGAACACACTAGAGGACAGTTCCCACTCTGTTTCCCCCTGACAAGCTGTCCTGCTTTCTCCAACCTAACCTCAACTAGGCACATCCTCCTTTTTGCAAAGCTTGGTCGGTGTTAAGGATACTAAAATTAGTAGGCAAAAGTTTGAGGAGGAACAAGACACCTGCATAGTCTCAAAGCCTGGCCCCACAAGGTATTAATTATCAAGTGACAAATTGTTTTTATACTGCAGAAACCCAGCAGACCCTGTGACCTTAACCATGTGATCAATTTAACATCATCGTAAGACCCAGCAGTATCATGCGCCCTCTGATATGCCGCACTGAGAAGGGCTCAGTGTCATTTCTGTGGGATTCTTGCCAAAAATGCGTAACCTCATTCCGTTGGGAGAAAACATAAGTCATACTCAAACTGAGGGACATTCGACAAAATATCTGGCCACTGCGCTCCAAAAGTGTCAAAATCATGAAGACCAGGAAAGCTCGAGGATCCGTCAGCCTGGAGCAGAGAAACCTGGCTGCTCAGCGCAGTGAGTCCTGGAGCAGGAAAGGGGTGTTGAGCGGGGGCACGCCAACCAAGCCTGCATTTCATAGAACAGAACCAACACCACCTTCCTGGTTTTGAGAGCTCTACCAGGGTTATGTATGTGTTGATATTAACATTAGGGGAAGCTGTGTGAAGAGGATACAGGAATTCTCTTTGTAATTTTTCTGTAAGTCTACATTTCAAAGTAAAAAATTAAGAAAAAGTTTGGCAGATGTTAAAGAGACATGAAATGCCTAAGTATCTAATTGAGATTTACTCCTTGGTAAAGAATCTTAAGAATCAATTAAGTGGAGGAATTTGGGAAAGATGCTTGTGTAATTGCCCAATAATCTGAACGAATGCTCCAGATTGTTCTTGAAATCTCTAAGTATCTTGAACATAGTTAACAAGAAACTCTTGCCTGCTTTCACACACAGAGGGAAGGCCCAAGATCTGGAATTTGTTTCCCATTTCTCCCACTTGGCATGAAAAGCTACAAAATCACAAAACCCTATTCACTCACAGAGACAGCAGTCTGCCTAGGTCTCCCACTCTTCTGCACTTTGACTGATAGGAGCCAGTCTCAGCTGGGAAAAGCCTGTAACTGTCTAGAAAAACCAGCCAGTAGCTGGCCCTGCCCACCCATTCTGTCAATGAGATCTACTAGGTGCTGGAAATGCAGGTCCTGTGTGCCTGTGGCATGAGTGCAGAGCTGCTCTGCTTAGCAGGGGACTCAGCCACCGGACCAGCAGACGCCTGGCAAAGGCTTTGAACACAGGGAGCTATGATCTCAGAGAACATCATGCACTAGAGAGACAGGGGTCTCCACCCAAGACCGGGAGGACTGCGGGTGGTCCTCTCTTTCCCGCAATTCCCCCCAATCTGCACAGGCTGGGGGCTGCCCTTCCACTCCAATTAGAGGACCAAACTGCAAGTCTTACAGTTTTATGGACTTGCCACTGTCACCCAAGTGTTTCCAGCCACGATCCTTGCAAACACCTTATCATTAAGGGATAAGCCGTTTCCGAAAGTTGAACAAAGTGACGCACACGGTTGCAGACACTCAGCGATGTCTTTGGAATAAATGAACGTTACCTTCTCTCCACCATCAACTCCAAAGACTAACTTTGAGAAGATCATCCAAGATCACTACAGCAGCATAAACTTTCACACCACAGGGAACTGGCCACTCACTGGTGTTATTTTAACCATAATATTTCCTGGGACTGAACACAAGTAGATATCAGGTATTAAACCAATAAAACCATGTAGTCAACAGATTGTAAAAATATATCTTTATTATGTTCCAATGTTCTTACATTATACATATACCTAGTAATATTAATATAAACTTAGTCTTCATGTTAAATATAAATTAAACAAACACAAAAAACTATAAACAAATCAGCAAAACTGCCAGAAAATCCCTCCAAGCCATGAATCCTTATTAAAAAATGTATGTTGGGGGTGGGGTAGCACATGCGCATAGTCCCAGGTGCTTGGGAGACTGAGGGGGAGGATTGCTTCAGCCCTGGAGTTTGAGAGTTCATGACCAGCCTAGGCAATGTGGCAAGAGCCTATCTCTTAAAAAAAAAAAAAAAAAATATATATATATATATATATTTATGGTGAGATGATGAAATTATATTAAATCATCATGCCCTGATAATGGTTAACTGCAGCCAAATGTAAATGTTGAAAGCAGCAATAAAAGCAAAAGTGACAGAGAATAGAACTACAGGTCTCACCATAGACAGTGAATTGGGCAAGTCAGACAGCTTCATCTGACACTTCAGCAAAGTGTCATCGCTGAATAAAAATGATCAGGGGATCCACCGACCAGGTACAGGTTAATGTCACCAGCGATGGCAGGGGACCCCTCAGAAGACAAGTCCCATGCCTTCAGAACACGAATTTAGAGGACCTGAAGATGAGGAAAAGATCCACTTCACCCTCAAAAGCCTTACGCAGAGCCCTGATTCGGAACCAGATGACTAGAAATGACTAAAGATTGCATTTGTCCTGAATATTCACAATCGTAGCAAAACGTGCACTCAAACACAAAACCCGGAAGACTCTTGCTAATTTCGGGATGGGAAAGGTTCAAATATTCGTCTGGAGAGAGGATATGTTGTTGCAGCTAAAATACCCAGTTGGACTGGCCCAACCCGTTTGGGCATCTAAGTCTGAGAGAGGCCTGAGGGGCCAGTTCTCCTTGCGGACTTCTCTCTCAGGCGCAGACGCAGAGCGATCCTGTTGTTCCTACGCCTCCCGCTGCCTTCCTCAGGCTGGGGCGATTCCCACAGCTTGTGGGAGGGTGCTGGGAACGAAACTGGCCCCAGATCCCAGAGGGCAGAGCCGACCCCAACAGTTCCCATTCTTAGGAAGGACATTGCTCCATCCTAGCAGCGCAGAACTCAAAGGACAGCCCCTCCTCGTGCAGAGCTGGGGACAGTCTGAGGGCTGCCATCACCACCTCCAGAATATGTGTGTGGTGGGTGGGTCAGTTCCGTGACTCCGAGGCCGTGGGGCTGCGGACTGTGGACATGAGGTGTGACTTGTAGGTCTTGCTCAGGCCTGTCATCCAGAACTTTAGCAGCTTGACGTTGTCTTCCTCAGATGCGCCAAGGATACTAAGGAGCTTCTGTGTGTCCTCTTTGGGCCGACTGTCCACCTTGGTGAATTTGAAAAGGACCTTCACCTTGCTGTGGAAAACCAAAGACAAAACACTGAGCTAGAGCAAGACCCTGTCTCTACTAAAAACAGAATAAATTAGCCGGGCGTGGTGGCAAGTGCCTGTGGTCCCAGCTACTCGGGAGGCTGAGGCAGGAGGATCGCTTGAGCCCAGGAGTTGGAGGTTGCTGTGAGCTAGGCTGACGCCACGGCACTCTAGCCCAGGCAAGAGAGCGAGACTCTGTCTCAAAAAAAAAAAAAAAAAAAAATCACGATGATGTTTGGCTAAATTAGACAAAAACATTACCAAGAATCAAGGCAGGAGGAAATAAAGTAACGTGCTTTAAAATAAAGGGAGCACATGCTGCAGGGCTTGCAGATTTTAAAAGTTAATTAAGCAGCAAAATAACAGAGCTTCAGTCACAAACCTCTTTTGTGCATTTGGAGTCCTCCCTTAGCCCTCAACAGCTCTTAGAGCTGGGTGCCACCCCTACCCACAGAGCGGGTGCTGGGGCAGTAGACGCTGGTCACCTCGGGGTCACCCATGCTGGTAAGAGGCAGAGCTGATCTGGAGCCCACGGTCTCAACCTCCGCTCTAACTGCCTGCGTCAGTGGCCACAGCCAGTATCTTTTTGGAAATAGCTTCTGATTCTCCTCGGCAGAACGCACCACTGTGGCTAGCTCGGCCCTCCGCAGTCAGAAAGCAAAGCAGTCCCTCGGCTGAGGCTGCGAGCTTACTTCATCCACTCCTCCTTGAGGCAGACGAGGCACTGGTCCACCACGTCCACAGACAGATTCTGGTTGGTCAGAGCCGCCTCGATCTTATTCAGGATGGTGGGGCCGACTAGGAAAAGAGGCCGAGGCAAAGCAGGAGGCGTCAGCGCTGGCCTGGAGACTCCACGCCCTTCCTCCTCCCGAGGAGAAGGTAACCTGCTCAGCGGCACCCACCTCGGTCTGCGGCGACGGGGCTCCCGCTGGTCACCACGAACTCGTACTGGCTCAGAGGCTGCTCGTCCTCACACCTGACTGGGTGGAGGGCGGAGCGGGCGGTTGCATGGACCTCCACGATGACGGCAAATTCTGCGGCAACACGAGACACACCGTCCAGTTCTGTGCTTCTCATTTCACCCTGAACAAGCCCACTGAGTCCCACCTCCAGATCATCTCACATCAACAAGGAAACACCGCCAGGCAAAAGGTCTCCGAGAGCGACGCTTTGGTATTTAAAACCTCTTGCAGTTTACTTGTGAATAGAGTTAAGGGTTAACCTGTGCATCCGTTAAGCTAATAACTTATTATATTGCAACACTCATCAATTACTTTATACATATCAATTCACTTCACGCCAAGCAACCCTATGATGATGGCCCCACTATTACCCCCGTTTTACAGATGGGGAGATAGAACCAGAGAACTTAAGTAAAGTGCCCAAGGTCACACAGCTAGTAGTGTAAGGATTTCAAGCCTCTCTCTGAAACTGGAGCCTGTGTTTCTAAAACTACTCAGGAAAAAGGCACTGGCTCTCAGCGAGGGCCTCATGACCCGCCTGGGTGCTCAACGGGGTCTGCTGGTGGCAGCTGAGCGCCTGCCTGCCCCTGACAGATGTGCTCAGAGAAGTCACTAACTTGCTGGGAGGCTGACTCGCGGACATCCCTGAACCAAACAAAGGCGAGGGGTGATCCGCTTCCTGGTTCTCTGTGGCAGAGGCACAAGCCCTGGCGGCGCCAGGAGCCTCAGGGCAGATGCCAGGCTCAGGGAAGGAGGAGAAGACTGGGGAGCACGAGGACAGGGGAGAGGCCAGCCCTGACTCCCGTGATATCCACTCATCAGGACAGTGAGCCCCCAGTGGCCACATGTGCTGTTCTTGGTGGACATGTGCCCTCCTAACCCCAGGGCTGTGACCTGTGGCCTGCCCCCGTGAGGCTATCCCATCCGACCCCACCCTGTGAAGACAGCCACGAGGTGTGCTGGCCCCACGATGGGGGCTCCTGCCTGCGAGGCCAGCAGGACACGCCCTCAAACCCGTGACTAAGATCCAGTTCCACTGTGGGCCCGAGGTGCGGGGCTCTCTGTCCTGAGAGTCCGCGCACCCCGCGGCCGGCGGCGGCACGCACCTGAGGACAGCACGTGGGCGGGGATCTGCACGTGTGGGCTGAGCCCCAGGAAGTTGCAGCGATAGGCCTCCTCGTACTGGCTGCTGTACGGGATGGTGCGCACACAGCCCACGGGCAGCATGGTCTGGAGAGGACAGAGCGACACAGCCTGGCCTGTCTCCGTCACCCAAAACCACACGCTCCCGCAGCCCAGCCCAAAGCCTCCCGCCTCCCAGAGGCATCCCTGGTCCCTCAGGCCGTGGGGGGTCTTCCACACCAAGGCCCCAGCTCTCGTCTTGGCCGTCAGTCATGCACCGGCTTGCGCTGCCTCTTGCTTTGCAGTATGAACTTTTATTCTTTGCCCTCTCAGATGTTTGTCCCGTTCCCTGAGCCGCAGAGAGAGAAGCTTCTGCAGGGGACGTGTCACATTCATTTCCGTTCCCTGGCAGTCTCTGGCAGTCAGCAGGCAAGCACAAGCTTTCTGACAACCTAACCGTCATCAGGCCAGATCCGGCCTGGCGCCCACTGCAGCTCCGGAGGGAGGCCGTGCGCTGCGCCCCCCTGCCCACGCGCCTCGTTGAGAACGCCCCTGCAGAGGAGGGCGTAGTGCCTTTCCTGCTTCCGTGGCAGCTGTGAGCCACTCAGATGGCTTCTTAGAGGGACTTGGGGACTGGGGAGGAATAGGCAGTGATCAATCTATCAGACAACACAGACTCCTTCCATGGAACTAAAAAACATCCACGACTGCCATTTTTAATAGCAGAGAAAAAAACCCACGGTCTCAGATGCAGGCATGAAGTGCTCACAAGGTGCACTGAGCAGTCGAAGCATCTTAACATTCCCACCTGAAGTCCGGCACTAGGCCCGTAACCGTCCCGCCGCAGACACGTAAGGGAAAGGTGTTCTTACCCGAAGAACTTCAAAAGCTGACTGGACAAGGTCCATGTCTCTGCTCTTCCAGATCACCTGATTCCCCATGAGAACATGCCAGGCCAACATGCGAAAAGATGGGGCACCCAGCACCTAAAAAATACAACGCAGTGCTTTCTGCATGACCAACAGAAACATTTTTTCTCTTCCCTCCAATGCAAGTTATTTTGTTCATGTGTTTAGAAACTTTGTAAAGCAAAGGAAGATGGGGCAGGAAAGAGAAAGTCACTTATCTTCTCAGCTTGAGGCTGGATGACTTGCCCAGGGAAGTCCCCAGATCTGCACTTAAAAGTCAGATTTCAAAGCTCTCACATCCTTTCAGATCTTTTTCCAATTTAATTTTTCAAAATTTGAAGCAAAAAGGCGTTAACTTTTTGCAACATTCACCTTCTCTTTATGGACACTTTATTTTACTGCACTGCTTGAAAGAAAGCTGCAGACCCCACGACACACTAGCACCTGGGCGAAGCCAGGGCTTCTCCTCCACAGCCCGGACCACGCTGTATCCAGGAAGACCACGTGGATGTGACATACCTCACACTCAGTCACACACCACGTGCACAAGCCCAGTACTCTCAACATGTCTTTTCTTTTTTTCTCTGTCACGCAGGCTGGAAGGCGGTGGTGTCGTCATAGCTCAATGCAGTCTTGAACTCCTAGGCCCAAGCAATCCTCCCGCCCCAACCTCCCAGGTAGCTGGGATTATAGGCACACAACACCGTGCTTGGCTAATTTTCCTATTTTTTGTAGAGAGGGGGGTCTTGCTGTGCTGGTCTTGAATTCCTGGCCTCAAGCAATCCTCTTGCCTTGGCCCCCTAAAGTGCTGGGTTTACAGGTGTGAGCTATTGCACCCAGCCTGAAAATCTACTTTATAGCTGCTGTTCCTTTGATCCAGGAGCCATTTTGGATCATGCTTGCTCTTAGCTGTCGTGTCTTTGTCCTTTAGTCTAGAACAGGCCACCCTTCATTAACTTCCACGACACTGAGGTTTCAGAAGAGCCCAGCTTATTATCTATCTCCTGGCTCCTAAGAAGCCAAACATGGCTTTGAAACAAAACCAAAAAAACAAAAAGGAGGCTATAATACCACATTTTACCAAGCCCAACACCCTCAAAATAGTCCCACCTCTAGTGGAATTCAAGATTCTTTCCAACCTTATTCCACGTAAACAATAAGGATGATTTCAGCCAAATACATGATTCTGATGGAGTGAGTGTTTTCATCCAGAAGGCCCACAGAGCACACGCCATTAAACCAGTCTCACTCAATGTTCAAAACGGAAATTACTATCTTCTGATAAAATCAACACTCGCTGTAAAATAAATACAGAGAATATAAAAAGGGGACAACCTGCCCTTGTAATCGAGCAATCCCCTCCTCTCATCTGACCCGATATAACCAAGGTCAGTACTGTTGTGGGTTAGATTTTGTTTTGTCTTTAGTATACATACATATACACATACACACACACGCCACGTGTCACCCTGTACACATCGTATGCTTCAAATCTTCTACGATACATCCCATTGTTTGGGTATACCATAACTACAACAGTTGGACATGCAGGTTGTTCCTAATTTTTTAAAGAATGACCATCACTTTCAATCTGCAAAGAGTAGAGACTACACGCAAATCGACAGTAGGGTGGTTTAATCCCTTTAGGAGGTTCTAGAAGGTTAGAGGACCACGGGACGCTGACCATCTGGACCTTTCTTCGAAGACACCTACATCGTCACTAAAAGGCGAGCACTTACCCTACGGCTAATACCCCCCGGGCCCCTCATGCCTTCAGCCACCCACCAAGAAGGTTCTTGGTCACTCCCTGCTGGGTTTTGAAGATAATGGGCCCACAAAGCGTGCTGGATGGAGAACACCGGACTCTTCTCCAAGTCGCTGACGTGGCTGCCCTCTGCTGCCTACCTGCCGCATGTGCCGAAGGGACTTGAAGACTGGCGGCTTTCGGGGCTGCCAGCCCCCACGGCCTGACAGTGAGGAAGACCCTGCCGGGCACTGGCTCAGCTCCCGCCCTTCTGCACCCTCTGGCAACACAGGGGCTTTCTCCTCTTCTTCAGCCTCAGAGTTGTCCCAGCTTTCTGATTCCTCTTCTAAGTCTGCAAGATAGGTGACAGGGACAGTTACAGAATGCGCTGCCCCTTGGATGCAGCAGTCTCTTTGTGCGACTTCAGCCTGAGGCCAGTGGAAACTGACTCCAGCCTGTGGCCAGCTGTTCACGCTTCCGGGTGCCCTGGGAGCCCCGGGGAGGGCAGGGAGGGCTCGGCTGCTGCCAATGAACTCAGAACATCACGGCGAGTCATGGGAGCTCTCGCTCAAGGACCACAAGCTGTTCGCTGCTGGTGAGAAAACTCAAACCAGTGACGAACATGCCGGACAGTGTCTGTCTACTGAGCACACCCTGTCAGGGGCTGTTCTCAGGGACCCACGCGTTGTGTCATTTAGTCCTCTCCACCACCCTGACACCGGCACTGTTACGCCCATTTCACAGATGAAGTGTCACTTCCATGAACTTTTCTGGCGGCCCTCACAAACGACCACATCTCCATTCCGTGTCACGAGACCCACAGGGCAGGGCATGCGTGAGAAGCAGAGCCAGGACTTGACGCCAGGTCTGTCTGACTCCAAGGGCTGTGCCCTGCACCCGACGCCAGCTCCTCCGTGACCACGCTACAGCTCGAAACTCGACGCTGCATCCCGCATGCTGCGTCCCAGCTCATGAAGGCTTCAACAGACCTGGCTCTGTGCGAGGCAATCTGACCGTGACATTGCCCTTGCCATCCGTACCAGCACGGAAAGTCACGATCAGCACAGCGGTGAAAGTTCTTGGGCTGCCAGATGCGTGAGGGCAGACTGCAGGGCTTCTCTTTCCTGAGCATGCCCTGCTGCTGCCGAGACCCTGCTCAGGAAAGCTTATTTGAGCACGAGTGAGAGTCAAGTGCTTGCCTGCAGGAGCGCCCTTGAGACAAACCTGACTGTCCAGGAGGCCAGTCATCTGCGAACTGAAGCACGGGAAGCATTACTAATGACAAGCTGCACACAACACACGTCAAGAGTCTATGTGCTCATCCCACGGCTGGGACCGTGGAGCTGGAGCACCAAAAATCACATGAACCCTGGCAGAAGCTCAGCAAGATAGAGATCAGGGGCCCCTGGGAAGTCAGTTGAACACAACAGGGCCCTTAGCCCCAGACACAGAGATTCTGATCAGGAACCCAGGGAGGCCCAGACACCTGGGCGGTTGGGAAACCACTGCCCTTGATGGCAAGCCTAGGTCCAACTGAAACAGGGTGCTTCATCTGTAAAGGGACAAAGACTAAGAGACGACCTACACGGCCAAGCATGTGGCCATCATCATAAAACAGATCCCTTCGATCAGCCAGTTCTCTCCATAGACAATCCAACAGCGGATTTTCCCAACCCACCTGGGGAACAGATTCTTTCACGTGACTGTCAAGGCAAATGAGACGGGAAATCACAAATACACCAAGATCAATGGCAGGCTGCCACGTCGGCCCATCTTGGACTCACAAAGAGCCATGCTTCCCTTCATCAGCTCTTCCAACCAGGACGGCAGTCGGGGGTCCCTGATGGCCCCCGTGGACCAAGTACACCGTGGCCCCCGGCAGCAGCACCCCAGGCTCACCAGCGAGCTTCTCCATCTGCACCAAGGTGTCTTCAGTCGGTGCCCCCTCCAGGAGCTTCTCGGTCAGTCGGCTGCCACATGCTTTCAGGAGCCTGGAGAATGCAGTGCCAGATAAGAGCCTTCTTGCCAAAGGAAAAACCAAACCTGACGTTCTCCTAGCTCCTTGATCTAGCTGCCAGTTTGCAGAAGACATAGGTATGAAAGAACATGCTGAACACCACAAGGCCACAACCAGCAAGATCCTGAATGCAGGTAATTCTGTAAGCCGGATGACCAAGGGCCTTCAATGAAAGGTAGGTGGGACAAGTGGGGGTGAGGTAGGGCAGGAGGAACATTACAGACCAGAGAGAATTGGGATGCTGCTTTGATCCCAATGCAAGAGGTTTTGTTTTTTTACTTTTTTTAGACTGGAGTGCAGTGGTGCATCATCATAGCTCAATGCAGCCTCTAACTCTTGGGCTAAATGATCCTCCTGTCTCAGCCTCCCCAGTAGCTGGGACTACAGGCATGTACCACCATGCCCAGTTAATTAAAAGATTTTTTTTTTTTTTTTTACAGACAGGGTCTCATTATATTACCCAGGCTGGTCTGGAACTCCTGGGCTCAAGTGATCTTCCTGCCTTGGCCTCCCAAAGTGCTGGGATTATAGTGGCCCAGGACTGGATTTAGACATGAGATCCTAGATTTCAAGCTAAGGTTACATAGGGATGAGAATTTGGGGACAGAGACTTTGGAAAGAATGAATATATTCTGCAGTGGGAGGAACAGAAATAACTGGTGGCCAAAGGACAGGCTGGTGGTTTTCAAGTACGTCCACAGATTCACTAAACTCCTTCCTCTCTTCTCATGACAGAGGCTAATCCCTCCCCGACTGGGCTGGGCTTAGTGACATGGCACACTTGTAGCAAACAGGGAGTACTGGAAGTGACAGCATGTGTCTGCTGAGCTCAGGCCCTGAGACCTTGCAGATTCCACCTCATTCTCTCTCTCTTCTTATTTTTCTTTTTTGAGACAGGGTCTTGCTCTGTCGCCCCAGCTCAAGTGCAGTGTCATCATCACAGCTCACTGCAACCTCCAACTCCTGGGCTCAGGTGATCCTCTTGCCACAGCCCGAGTAGCTGGGTCTATAGGTGTGCACTGCCACACTCAGCTAATTTTTATTTTTTGTATAGACAGGGTCTCACTATTGCCCACACTGGTCTTGAACTCCTGGCCTCAAGCAGCCCTCCCACCTCAGCTTCCCAAAGTGTTGGGATTACAGGTGTGAGCCACCGAGACTGGCCCTACCTCAATCTCCCGGCTCACTCTGGGGAAGCCATTTCCCAGGCCCGCAGCCAGCCGTGGAAGGAGCCGCTTTGCAAGCAGCCCTCCAGTCAAACCTCAGCCGGCTGAGCCCCCGCAACGAAAACTCTCAGACCCTGAGCCACAGCCACTCAGCTAAGACACTCTGACTTCTTGACCCATGGAAACTGAGACGAATGTTTACTGTTGCTTTTTAAAAAGGGAGGGAATCACTGGTCTTGGTACAAAAACTTCTTCTGTTTTTAGTACACTGGGAAGTGAGCGCCATCTCAGTGTGCTTTCCGCACACGAGGGGTGAGAAGCCCCAAGAACAAGGGCTCTCGAGTGAGTCCAAGGCAGAGCCCCATGCAGAGGCAGCTGAGCAGATGTGCACAAGGACCGTCCTCCCAAATTTGTGGACAGTCTCACCAGTGTGTCACGACTACTCTTATTCTAACACCCGCTGAAAGCCCTGGGACGCCGTTACCAAGCAAAGGAGGTGTGAAGGCACGCCCACAGGTTGTCATCGCTGGTGAGCGACGTCAGCGAGCGCGCAGCGTTGCCATTCCTCTGGTGCAGGAACGGCGTGAAGGCCGTGTTCATCCTCTGGGCACGCTGGGGGCACCCGAACTGCTCTGCCTCGAACACCTGAAATGCAAAGGGAAGGGGCGGCCTCTTCAACCAAGTCGGACCTGCTGGCAGCCCGGACCCAGCTCGTTCACAGCAAGTGTCACAGATCTGACTTCCGAGGGCTCTGTCCTGCTCTGCTCCTGTGAAGCGGAACACAGGAAGTGCTAGCAGTCTAGTAATTCCAGACAGTGTGGCTTTGCCTCCCCGACTAGACTAGGAGCCACCTGAGAACAAGAATCAGTTGAGACCATCTCCTGTCCCCTCTCCCATGGCTGACTCCGCAGGTGCTCGAGGGGGATGCAGGCCATAGCCTGTGGAGGTGGCCATCAGCATCGCGTTTCCAGGCCCCCTACTCAGCCTTGGTGAGGGACATGACTGGCTCCCGCCGAGAAAGAGGAGAAACAGGCCCTCTGGCACGCCTTGCCTTCTCTCGGGCGGAAGGAACGACACTCCAAAACGGCTGCTGCCCTGCCCATGGTGGTGATGACGATGGGCAGGTAGCCCGCTCTGCTGCAGCACACACAGGGCAAGAGCAAGAAACGGTCCCCGTGGGGCGAGGCTGCTGAGATGAGACCGCTGGAGGCAGGCACATGCGACAGCTAAGTGAGAACTGACAGTGAGGGGCTCAGCCTCTCGCCAGCGGGTACCAGGGCATGACCTGGCCTGTCCTGAGACACAATGCCACCGCTGGAGGTCTGGGTTAGGTGGCTGGTCTCAACAGGATTAACGGACAGTCTAGATGAAGGTCAGAGGAAGCAAAGGGAGGAAGAGGGTTCTGACTCCAGCCAAGAAACCAGAGCTGAATGAGAACCAGGACAACAGAGGCAGGAGAGACCACTACAGCGGATGACCCCGACTCTGAAGGGAAGGAGTCACAGCAGCCTCGGGCTGAAAGCAATAAAGCTGCCTGGGCTCCCAGCCCCGCCCGTGGCACAGAGAACGAGTCCCATGGTGCGAGGCCCCCACCCTGAGCCTCGGGCTGAGACAGCACCTTCAGCGCCTTGCCCTGGAGCTCATCGATGATGCCTCGGACCTTCCCCAGCAGGAAGGGCCAGGAGTTGATGAGGTAGATCCGGTCCATCATGATGGTGATGATGCTGTACCAGCGCTGGAAGCCCCTGGCGAGGCTGTCCTTGATGAAGAAAGTGTGGCTGAACACAAAGCCATGCTGCTCGTCTCCAAAGAAGATGGGCCCCTCACGGCCAGGGCAGACCTGGAGGGAACGACAGCGACTCGAGACAGCCCTCTCCTCCCTGCGGCAACACTGGGTTGAAGCCTCGTCTGGCTTTTCCTTTGGCACGGTTCGGCCAGCACTGATTACGGGGACAGCAGCAAGGGAGGGTGAAAGCGGGAGACTGCACTCTTCTGCTTCTGTGGTCAAGCTTCCTAAAGACAACATTTGTCACTGTGGCATGCCAGGCCACAGAGGTTTATTGCTTTTTCTAGCTTGAGCCACAAATGTGCCACCTTGCTCATCTGGAATATGCTGAAGAACCGGCAGGTCAAAATAGTGATTAAAACTTCGTAGAATAAAATCTGCACACATTATTTTCACAAGAGGACTTCAGTCCCTCCCTCATGACATATTTACCCTTACTTAACACAATGCTAACAGACACGTCCACCTGTCTGCTAGCAGACCAGCAGCAGGAAATGAGACCGGCTGGAGGCAGGCAACAATTAAGTGAGAACTGACAGTGAGGGGCCCAGCCTCTCATCAGTGGGTACCAGGGCAGGAAGTTCAGTAACTGAACCATGAATTCTCCGTGACAGACAAAAACCTAAGAGTTAAGACCCAGGCTCAGCAGTGACCACCATGTAGTTTGGGAACAAATCGCTTCTCAGCAGGGTCTGAGAGCAGTCCATGGCGATCACTGAGGCTGGGAATGAGGACTGAGGCAATAGAAAAGGTGGCAATTGATGCAGTGAACTATGTACCTTAGAAATAGTTTCTAAGTCAGAAATATGTCCATCAAGAATGGACAAATAATAAAAGTTTGGTGCTTAAAGTGAAAAGCTAGCACCCACTCAGAAACCAGTGAGTCCAGCATGACTTATTCTTTAAGTTCTGGACAAGTGAAGCATGCCCTACCATGCTGCACTACGCGTGGATCCTCTCTGTGAGGACACGAAGGCCGGCCTCCCTCCCCACAGCCAGTGCTGGCCTTCTCAGGGCCACCTCAGAGCACAAGAGCTCCCAGCAAGGCCGGCCGTGGCCATACACGGCTCACCTCACAGCTCAGGCTCCGGACGCAGGCCTGGCGGACAATGCTGAACAGCTGGGGGTGGTCGGGGTGCTGGTGACTGACATACTTGATGGAGGTCTCTTTATCGTGGCTGATGTACCCTGGGTGTCCAGCAGCCAGTGACCGGCAGCCCTGCCCACCAAAAGGAAAAGACAATCTGTTAGTTGGGAGGCAGGTAACAAACTGTCTTACGCTTACGCAAATCCGGGCTTAGAAACACGATCTATCTTTGTATAAAAATAACTGGCTTTTAGGTTTGTACTTATCTGAGAACTCAAATGTTTCCTAAATAGGAAAACCAGGACACAGAGATGCCGAGGCTGCCAGAGGGCAATCCTGACAGATCTTACCCACTGAGCACTCACCCAGCAGGTACTACAGCAAGAGTTCTGTGCTGCTTATCTCATTCTATGGAAGAATTCTCACCCTGTGAGAGAATTACAGCGAGAACCCCCTTTTCACAGAAGACAAACCGAGGCCGAGACAGGAAGTAGCTGGCCCCAGGGCACAGGGCTGGCAAGGGGCACACATTGTGCTCTGGGCCACTTTTCTGGGTGATTCATCCATCCCCCTCCCCTCTATCCTTGATTTGGAACTAACAGCTGCCGGGGCCTCAGGAGGGCACTGGGCAAGCCCCTCCCTGGGCCAGAGGACTCCTCCAAGGGCAACCCCAACCCTGGCTCAAGGACTCTCCCGCTGCCTGGCTGAGCCCTCCTTCCCTCTAGCTCTGGCCTCCCAGGTCCGAGGCACTCCCCACCTTGTGTCCCTGCACCTCTCGCAGCGCAGGCATTTCCAGCAACAGATAAACCTCTCACGTGTCGTCCGCGTCTCAGGGGAACGAAACGAACGAGGTTGGTTTGTTTATACCAAGTGGCAGGTCCTATACCCAGCCTTGATTTGGGGTCCCGACCCAAGTCCTCCAGGCAAAGAAGTGGCCCATTAGGGGAAATTTAAACTAATTTCCCAGAGCTCAACATGGAACCCTGGGGATCTACAAGGAGGAATCTCTGCTGGGAGTACCGGGCCTCAGGGACCCCTGCCCAGGACAGGCTGGAGGGCGTGAACACGAGGTGGATGCCACAGCAGGGAGGCACAGAGAAGTACATGCCAGTCTCCCGGCTCCCTGAGAAGCCATCTGTGTCAGCCCTGAAGCCCTCATGCCCAGCTCTTGGGACTGCAGGGTCTCCTCTCCATCCACACTCCCCACAAAGAGAGCAAAACGTTCCTGAGAGCCCAGGGACACTTGCCTCGCACATGTCCGACTTTTTGGGCCCAGGGCTGCTGGAGTCGGTGCTGGCCCCTTCCGCTGGGCTGTGTGCGCGGATCCGGCTGCTCATCTGAATGCCGCCTTCCTCCTCCTCGGCCTGTTCACCCTGGCCAGGGCTATCCCCGTTCTCAGCCCCGTGGGGAAGTGGGGCATGGAGAACCTCCGTGCAGAAGAGAGTACGAGGGCCATGGAGCTCGCAGAAGTGACAGAGAGCAACAATGGCATTCATGGTGCCTTGGAGACTGCAAGAGGCCTGGTGGATTGTGGGGGACATGTTAGCTGGTCAGTACCTGCCACGCAGTTAAACCTTCCCAGCACCTCTGGGGCACAGGGAGCACGTGGGTGTTGGTGGAGGACTCCCCGCCCGTGCCAGCCGGCGCCATGGGGCAGCTGCTCTGCGGCAGTGCTGCACCGGGCACAGGGGAGCTGAGAGGACAGACAGGGTCCCTGAGCACAGGGGTCACAGCACACAGAGGAGGGAGAATGTGAGTGAACGGGCATGCAGAAAACCTTTCGGTGCAACTGTGCTAGGGCTTGAGGCTGATGGTACAGAGAGAGGCCATGTCCTTGAGTGACAAAACAGCAAAATGTGGCAAACCCCATTGGAGTGACACAAATAAAAGGGCACAGGGTTCTGAGGAGAGGTTCCTCCAGCTGGTGCACGTTTGCTGCAGGCTGAGGCTGCAGGTGCTGTCCTGGTGCAGCCGAGCTCCACGGGCGGACGCGGGGAAGACTTGCCCCTTCACACCAGGTGAGGAGCGTCACAAGACCCAGTGGGCTGGGGTGGAGAACGCCTGCAGGAGGGAGACACCGGGAGGGACTGGCCCCCAGGGTTTCCGCAGTGAGAGCTGAAGGGATCAGTGCTGCCACTGGGGGATGGTCAGAGTGTCTGGAGAAGAGCAAGAGACAGGGCACAGGGGACAGGAAGCAGATCTCCCAGCCCCTTCCAGGCCATGGAAAGATTTTTTCAGAGACTGGAGAGGCTTTGGTGGGTTCAGATGAGAGACATGAGATTTGAATTTCATTTTAAAAGGCTCATTCAGGCAGAACACACTGCAGGGGGCCAGTGTCAGGTGGGGAACCAGCTGAGGCATCCCACGGATCCAAGAGACAGGGACAGTGGCCATGTTCCCAAGGAAGGGTGGCAAGACTGTGGATGGGGGTGCAGGGCATGAAGGAAGGGCCGGGAAGAATGTGGGGAGCAGGCACAGGAGGTGGCCCAGCGAGTGCCTGCTGAGCCTCTGCGTGGAGACACGCAGCAGTGGCGCGGGCGTGGGACTTCCAGGGAACTCAAGGCGTGAAGAAGGGAGGAGGAGCTGGCCCAGCTGACAGCATGGCCAGGGAGGCAGGAGGGGAGCTCCAGGTCACCCAGCAACCAGGTAAATGGAGTGCTTTAACAAGGTGGAAACGGAAGGTCACGCAGCCGTCAAAAGGAAGGAAATCCTGCCACACGTGATAGCATGGCTGGACCTTCAGGACATTACGCTAGTCACAAAAGGGCAAATACTGTATGATTCCACTCATGCATGGTAAGTAGAGCAGTCAAATCCAGAGACAGAAGGTAGAGTGGTGGCTGCTAGGACTGGGGAGGGGAGCGTGGGGAGCTGGCGTTTGATGGGCGCGGTTTCAGTTCTGCCAGACGAAGGGTCCTGGAGACGGACAGTGCTGCCGGCTGCACGACGGTCAGTGCTCACTGACACCGAACTGTGCGCTGAACGATGGTTAAAATAGTAAACTTTATGTTATGTCTATTTTATCACAATTCAAAATCAAGGAGGGTATGGTCACCTGCAGAGCAACATGGAGGTCACCGGTGACCTTAAGTATCATCTCTGGTGGAGAAAAAGCTTGAGGGAGTGAATCCAGACAACCCTTCTGAGAGTTTCTGTGGCAGTGACAGGAACAAGGCAACACCAGGCAGGGACGTGCAGTCAAGGAAGGGCCACCTACCCCCCAAGCCTGGCTACAGCACAGCAGAATCTGATGGATGATGTAAAGGCTACGGGGCCTAGTGCATGGGCTGTGGGCAGCAGTGATGGACTTCACCCTTCGCGACAGGAGGGAGGGCAGATATGGGAGCCTCTCTGTTCGGGGATAATCGGGAGGCTCTGAAGATAGGGGCTTGTCCATTAGTTTCTGACAAGCAGAGAGATGCTCTAGAAACAAGACCACAGGAACAAAGGCATAGTGGCAGGGACAGCTGCAGCCAGCAGCCTGACATGTGACAAAGGAGGCCACGTGGCCAGCTGGAGGAGGGTCTGGAATGCTAGGCTAGAATGACTGTGAACTCTCCGGACCCATGTTGTCCAATACGGTGGCCGCAGACACGTGTGGCAACTAAATTTAAATTAACTGGTACAAAACCTCAGCCCTTCTTTCTCACTGGCCAGGTCCCAAGCGTGTGCTAAATGCATGTGGCTCGTGGCCACTGCTCTGAACAGCACAGGTTAGGGAACATTTCTGTCCTCACAGAAAGCGCCATTGGACAGCCTTGTTCCATGCCACGAGGAACCATTTAAATTTCTGAATGTTCAACCAAGCAGCGGACACCGGCCAGGACCCTATTTTCTTCTGGGGCCCTTCTCCCCCAGTATGGAGCCAAGGGCTAGACATTCTCTGTCCTCAGCCCTGGCAGGAAGGGTGTGATGACTATGGCCAGGCCAGTGAGACGGCCTAAGATGCCACACCCGGGAGGAAGGCAAAGCAGCAGCAAAGCGTGAATGCGCACAGCGGTGGCGGGTATGGAGGGTTCCTTGGACAGCCTCCTTGACTAGCCATGCCTGGGGCGTGTCCCTAGCTGGGCCCTCCCAGCAGTCCCGTGCCAGAGGCTGTGCCTGGAGCCTGGTGCTCCAGCCTGCCCACTAACACGGTGACCCACCTGATCTTTCTGTAATTCGTTTCTCAGCGAATGGTTTAGCAAGTCTTTCGGACACTAGCTGACAGCAAGTTGACACTGCAGCTGAAGTTTTAGCTGAAGTCTTATACCTCAAAAGCAATATCTGATAAAGAATCTCTTTAATTATAAATATATTATTTAAATATATTTTGAAAGTATAAAATACTAAAAAATACGAAGTCCTGTTCTTTCCTACTTTTGGTTATGAAGGGGCTACATTGGCAGCACACATATCATGCCGATTTTACCCTTTGGGCTGCAGGCCTAGAAGTTTCTCCCCTCTCGTCCTCAAATGGGAGGTGGAAATCAGAGACCATGTTGCTAAGCTTCTTCCCAGCACCCAGGAACCCAGGATCAACACAGGCTATTACTTTTATTATTTTTTTAAACGAAAAGCACTTGTCTGACAAGATTCTGAACACTTGTCTCGTGTGTGCCACAGACCCAGGCAGCCACTGGAAAGCACTTAGGTCTGGAGTCACACAGACCTAGTCCTCACCAACCAGGTGATGCCAAACGTGTCACCTCACCTCTCTGAGTCCCACCCTAGAGCTGAGGCCTAGCAGGCTGAACACGCACGTGGGATCACAAGTGTGGGCAGCATGAGGTCAGTTCTTCGTTCACTCTCCAATACCAGTCTCTACCAGAGGTTTGCTGAAGAAAACAAACTGGTTTGAGTATGCCTAACAATTCTTCCTTTCCAATAAGCTTTCTAGAACCAAGGAAGAAGGAGAAATCTTCCCCTGCGCAACAGTCTCTTCATCATCATACTCAAAGCAAGTATTTAAATTCCTCGATGAGGCAGAGTGCCGTCACATCCCTCTCCATGCTGGTGAGCCACAGACCTGGCAGTGACGTCCGCACTCCCTTCTGCTCCGTGGTGTGCCCTCACCCCGAGTCTACTTCATCCCTGCTCCCTATGGTCTTCTCATAGCGACATGGAAGACCAAAGAGGCCGCTGAATAAGAGCACTGTGTAAATAAATAAGGTATTAGAATGGATCTTAAACAGTAGTTGCCATGCAGCTTACATAACTAGTCTCCCACTGGGGAGCCTCATGAAGTCCGCAGCTGGGATCCCAGTAAGTGCAAAGCAGAAAGCCCCGCAGGGGATTACCTCCAGCTCAGGCTCACTCACACTGTGGCTCTGTCTCTACCTTTCACCTGCACTTCCATTTACAGAGCTCCCTGACATGTGACACTAGAAGGGCCAACACAGTGTCACCTGCTACTGTTACTCAATTACTTTCAAAGCAATGTCTGGTGCCTCCAGCAGTACCTACTTCCAGCAAGTTCCTCCTCGCCCTCTGTCTCGCACAGTTGCTGGTGACCTCCTTGGACCTCAATCCACATCGAGCCAATCCCTGGGCTAAACATTGTTTCCAGATGGTAAGGATGCGACTGACAATACCCGCCAAACTGGAGAGAAGCAGCACAGTCGCCTACCCTCCCTGGGGTCACGGAGCTGCACCTCTTAGCTCACCAGCGGGCCCCCCTCAGAGCGCCGGCCTGAGCGCGAAGGCACGACGGATGGACGGCAGAACCCGGGCGGGGGCCGGCGAAGAGCGCAGTCTCACAGCAACGTTAAATGGGAATAAATCAATGACCCTGACGCGGGGTTCGAACACAGGACACAGTCCTTATCTCTGCAGAGTTTACAGATGTGCCTCTCACCCTCCTCCGAACCTCAGGGTCTCGTCTTCGACTCCGCCGCTAACCGCCCCCGCCCACCGCAGACCAGCGTGACTTCGGCTGTGCCCCTCCGTCAGCCCCTCGGGCCCCCAACCGCTCCCGCCCTCCAGCCCCGCCGCCTCGGCCTCCGCCCAGCCCGGAACCGGCTGCGGCCCCGGCGCGGCGGCCTGGGACCCGCTCCCCGGCCCGCCCCGCCTGACTGCCTCCGGCGGGTCGTGGCCGCGGCCCGCGGGGAAGGCTCGGCGGGGCTCTCACGCGGGGTCCGAGCCCGGCGCCAGCACACTCACCCGCGGTCCCCGTAGCCCGGCCGCCCGGCGGGACCGAGGCTCGTGACCAGGCCGGGCCGTACCACCGCCCGGCCCGCGGGGGCGCGCGGGGCCGCCCGGGGCGCCCGAACTGCGCGGCCAGAGGGGCCCGCCGGGCCCGCACACCCGGGACGCGGCTCGAGTCCGGAACGCCGAGGTCTGGCGGGAAACCGACGGCCGCTGCCCGCCCGGTTCGGCCGCCCCCGTCGGGAAGTGCTGAATGGTTGCAGCCGCACGGCCGGAGACGCCGGAGGAAACCATTTCGAAAGTGGGGGATGCTAAAATTTAAGAGCCATTTTAAAAGAGGTTTCTGGGAAAATATAGCCAGCCTAAGACTCTCTCTCCACACACAAGAGAAAAATAAAGAAAACAACGTTATGAGAGGCCGTAACTTCTTTCGGCTTCGCTGCCGATTTTTAATAGCCGTTGCGGCTGGAACCTGTCTTCTCCCTCCGCGGAGGGTGGACGGTGCGGGCAGGCGGCGGGGCCGGGCGGCGGGGAGGCCGCGTCCCCCACTCGCGGCGGGCGGGGCAGGAGTCGCCCCTCCTCCGCTCCCCCGCCCTTGGCGCGTCCAAGTGTTTTAAGAAAATGTGAATCAATTACTGACTGACGTTACACAGGCGGTTCCCGGATACGGGCCAGATACGGTCCTGAGCACGTCGGATTTGCATGTTACTCAGATCCCGGCTCGACAGCGCATGTACGGTAATGATAATAACAACGCCATAATGGTTCATGTGTGATAATATAGTGTAATACGTAATAATAATAATACCCTCGTACTGTAATGATAAATTACAGAAACTATTATGCTCTTTCAGTTCAAACAAGCAGAACATAAAAACAAATTCATACAGAAAATTTTGATAGGCAAGAGGAGAAATTTTTAAAAAGAATATTAAAGGTTAACACTCAGCCATTGTTGCTTCACTGTCTTGTTTACTGGAAGGGGCATTTTTGAGGCAAGAAGTTAGCTGACATTAATCGGAAGATGGTGCTGGAGAGTCAGAATTTGATTCTGTTGTGGAGGAGGGGAGCTGACCACTGAAGTTGTTTTCTTGAAAAAGGCATCTGGAGTTGTTCGCACAGCCTTTTTCTGTTTTTCGTCATAAATGACCTTGTAGCAGCTGATGTTCTCACTAACTGGACCGTAAACCTTTGCAAACCATTCAATGCTAGGATGTTGCTCCTCGAGTTTAGAAAATCCTGCTTCAATGAGATGAAAGGCTCAGCTCTTTCTTTTGTCATGAACTTTCTCAGCTCTGGATCTTCTGATTGTTGGTGTTCTTATGTTTCTATGAGCTGCTTCTCCATCTACCTATGAGACTAGCTGCTAGGATAAACATGCCGCACCAAGGAGCCACTTACACCATGTGGGTTTGTTTACATGCTTGGAAGAAACTGATTCCCAAATTATTAATTTAATTATAAATTATCCTTATGGGGAGCCTTGAGAGCCCATTCGTAAGTATGGACCAGCTGTAAGTTGGATCATCCCTAACCCGGGGACTGCCTGTATCCATAGGAGCATTCATTATTCATAATAGCCCAGAAGTGGAAACCACAGTTGATGAATGGTTATCCATACATTGGCATATTATTCAGCCATAAAAAGGAATGAAGTGAATTTTACATGCTACAATATGGATGAACCTCAAAAATGTAAGTGAAAGAAGATGGTCACAAAGGACCACGTAGTAAATGCTTCTGTTTATATGAAATTTCCAGAATAGGCACATGCATTAAAATCAGAAAGTAGATTGGTGGCCACCAGGGGCTGGGGTTGGGAGGAAATGGGGAGTGACTGCTAATGAGCACGTGGTTTCTTTTCGGGTGAGAAAAATGTTCTATGATGGGTTGTGGCAATGGTTACACAACTCTGTGAATGTACTAGAAACCATTGAACTGCACATTTTAAATGGGTGAAATGTAAAGCTGCTAAAAAAGAAAGCCAGTAAGCCTGCGAGCCTGCCATGGGGACAACTATCACGGTGCAAAGTGACACCTCAGCATAGTAGTGGAGCAGAATGTCAGACCAGCACTCTGGAGAAGGGCAAGCACCAGCAGGCACCAGAAAAAAGAAGAAGAAAGAGAAGACCTTTACTATCCAAAATGGAAGCCACTAGCCATATTTGGTTTTCAATTTAAGGTAATTTAAATCCAATACATCTAAAACGTCAGTTCCTCGATCACACCAACCATGCTGTGAGTGCTCAGTTGCTCCAGGTGCCTAGTGAGTACCGTATGGCACAGGGCGGATATGGAATGTTTCCATCATCACAAGTTCTGTTAGACAGCGCTGCTCTGGAATAATCTCTAGCCCTGCTTTTTATATTTGTTACTTGTTTCTGGACTCATAAGTTAGTTCTCCATTTGGATGCTAGGTTTGTTCATTCCCTGGGATTAGTTTAGTTTAGTTTTGTTTCACACCAACATTGATATCATTTAGGTCACTCTCGCCTCATCTGCACAGCTGATGTCTAGGCCCCAAGTCAGAGGAATTAATTTCTGTCCCTGCCGTAGGGAAAAGTGCATAAACTATTTTATAAGTTTATACTCATATTCTGGCTTTACCATTTACTATCCATATAGCCTTGGGCAAATTATTGAACTGTACATTGTTTTTCTCATTTCCAAACTAGAAAACCTCACCGAGTTGTAAAAATTAAGTAAAATGGAAAATATTAAGGGCCTAAATTAGGACCTGCTTCATAGCATGTGCTCAGTGAGTGCTACTCTCTTTTCCTACCCAACTTCAATTTCCCATGATATTCCTTTGCTCCAGGTACAGCCAAGTTGGAAAGGGCACAGAATTACAGGGAGAAGCATCTGCTGATATCTCTGGAAGTTCTAAAGTTTAGAGGCAGAGGGGAACACCTAATCAGTTGGGGGAGACTAATGCATCCTTAGGAGATGGGCAGGTTCTTTGCTTCGAATCACAGGCCAAGGTTCAGGATTGCCAAGCAAAACAATATAGGTCCTTAGGATGGTAAGTTGCTTAGGAGAACAGAAAGTGCCTTATGTAAGGGTAGCAGGCTAGAAAACACTCACACGAAGTATGATACCTGCCTCCTGAAACAGGAGGTTAGAAAAGCAGAGTGAGCCAAATATGACAGGTACCACCATCCAGGAATTACTCTCATAGGATGAACAGGATTTCTATTTTCTAGCCCCAGAAGACCATTACATGCTGAGTAACTTTTCAGCGTTTGCCATGCCACATTTTTTCTTTCCGGAAAGTGATAAAATTGATCAATTGTCACCCTTATTTCTGAAACTCAGCACTAGAAGACTCTGTTTCACAATGGAAATAATTTACAGGTTACAAGAGTAGAAAGAAACAGAAGCACATGATAGTTGGCAAAGTTCTTTTCGGCATGTGCGCAAACACGTGCTTGCATGCGTGCGTGGCAGACTGCGCAGGCCTGCTGAGCCACGTGCTTGCTGTCTGCCTCCCTACTCTGCTCAGCATGCCTGTCATGCTCACGTGCATTCTCACTACTGAAAACTGGCTGCACCAGTTTCAGAATCACATTCAGACATGACAGCATTGAGCAGAAAGAGAGGGACAATTTATCCCATGTGCCTCTTGAAGGAAGAGCCTTTTCTCGAAAAGAGCCAGAAGACTTCTCACATCTCACTGGCCAGAATTGCAAGGCATGCCCACATCAAACTCCATAACTGACAAGGAAAACTGGATCGCAAGGATTGGCTTAGATCAATTAGAATTCATTCCTGGGGCACGGAGAATGTGATCTTTCTCAAGTCACATGGGTTATGGGTAGACCCTGGAACTAAACGAAGACTCCACATGAGGAGAAAAGATAGGAGTGACTCTTAAGCAGACAAACAGCCAGACTTTTTCTGGTAACACTTCTCGAAACTTCTGTATACTTTCCAGCGTGCAGGGAATGATACCAACTGCTCTTATCCACAGTTCATCTCAGATGATCTTCACCATCCTCTAATGCTATCCTTGTTCCAGGATTAGTGTGGGACTCCACCTGACACTGTCTGAAATTACTTTACTCCATTTAATCTGCTTTTTATTTGGCAATAGAGGAAATGAAGTGAAAATAACAATCTATCTCTTCTGGGAAATTAGGTTGTTGCGTCCCAAACCTCCTCTAATAGAGCACACACAGTGGCCTGCTACTTCCCTTTCCCTGTATGCCAGGAGAGATTCTCCCACCTACGCCCCAGTGACTGTCAAGACACTCTAAATCTAGCTGTAAGTGTACACACAGTTTTCCTTTAGATTGGAAATTCGTTATAAAGGAATATAATCAACCTTTCATTTAACAATATTTCTTGTGTTCCTATAGTATCCCTCTGCTGGACACAAAAGTGTAATGATTAGCAAAAACAGATATAATTCATGCCTTCATGGAGCTTAGAGTCCAGTAGGGAAGACAGACATGAACCGATGAAAATAAGAGCAAATGTAAAATTATAACAGTGGTAAGTGCCAAGGAAGAGGGATGCAACAGAGGTGAGGGAAGGCCACCCTGAAGAAGTGAGACTTAAGCTCGTATTGAGGGAAGGCAGGCGTGAACTTGGCACGTAGAAGAGGAATAGAAGAGTGATGCTTACAGAAGGAATGTTAAGGGAAAGAGCCCTGTGACGAGAGGGAGCCTGGCACACTGTGCAAAATGCCAGAGGGGCTGGAGCCTGGACAGGTGGGGACAGTGGTGTAGGAGGGAGTGGAGTCTTAGGAGGGGACAGATCAGGCAGGCCCAGTGCACTGTGTTTGGAATTCTCCTCTTTTTCCTAGGTGCAGAGGGGAGTCATGATCTCTATTCAATTTGTATTTGAAATGGTTAATCTGCCAGGGTGGAGGTCAGATTGGATACAGGAAGACCACTTTTAAGGTTAATGCAAAATATTACATAGGAAGTGCTGCTATCATAGGCTAAGGAAGTAATGGAATAAAATAACTGGAAAGAGAGAGAATAGAAGAATTCAAATGCTATTTTGGAGGTGAAAGTTGGCAGAATTCCGAGAAGGGCTGCGTGAGAGGTGAGCTGGCACAGCCGCATGCATGGTGGCGCCAGTCAGCAAGAAGGGAGCACTGACATAGGACGGGATTTTTGAGCGGGGGGATAAGACTTAGAATTTCTGGGCTAAATGTACCTCTGAGCCTGCCAAGTAGAAATGTCAAGAAAGCAACTGGATCTGTAGATTAGGACTCAGAGGATTAAAGGGCTGTATATGTGTGAGTCATCTTAATATAGGCGGTAATTAAAACTCTGGGCATTGGGGATAAACCTGGGGAAGAATTCAGTGGACGTAAAGTGCCAATTCAGGGGCTGAGGAGGAGGATAAATCTGCAAATGAGATCGACAAGTAGCCAGAGAGAATGGAAGGAAGGAAGCAAGAAGAGGATTAGGTCCTAGATGCCAAGGACAAAGAGACTGGCTCAAAGGGGAGCAAGTGGCCCACCACACTGAATGACCCTAAGAGCTCAAGGGGAAGGAGGCAGGGACAGCGCAACGGATTTAAACACTGGAGGGAAACAGAGACTTCAGTGAAAGGTGTCGAGAATTGGCAGAGGCTTAATGGGAAGGGATTGGGCAGCACGTGGGAGATGAGGAAACGGTGCAGTGAGTCCAGATAATTTCTAAAGGGCTTTTGATGTGGAGGAAATACGAAAGGGTACCTGGAGCAGCCTGTGGTAGCCAGAGGGCAGTTATATTAATGGGAGAGTCTTTACCATGTTTAAAAGCTAACGGAAGGATCCAGTCAGAGATTGAAGTTATGAAATTGAGAAGGGATCATTACTAGAGGAAGGTCCTGGGGAAGGTATAGGACCCTGGGATCCAAAACAAGCGGAGGGGTTGGCCACCGAGGGGAAGGGAAACTTCAATGTGGAGTGGGGACAGGAGAGACCAGGTGCGCGGGAAGGGAGGAGAGTGTGAAGTGTTGTCAGCAGCAGTGGGGTGGGAATGGTGGGCAGTGATAACCATGTGATCTGGGAGGAGGGTGGTCATGCTCGAAGGGGAGAATGCTGGCATTTGGGATTTGGGAGGTGAGGCTATGAATGGTGGCAAGATGCAAGGTGCAGTCTTCAGAGTGCCCCCCAGGGTCATGTGAAGGAAGTTTTCGTGAGGAAGTCCAGGACCTGAGGGGCTGGCATTATGAATTTCACCAATATTCAGTTGTGGAAACTTCAAATAATGTTCCAGTACCATCTCTGATTTACAGATGCCTACTCATTAAGGAATATTCCTTTTTCTTTTTCTATTTCATGTCCATGGTGGTTTTAATAATGGTCTGCCCTATACCCTGACTGTATGACATGGAAACTTAAATTTCTAATGATATTGCTAACTTTTCAGATGTCTCTCCTCCTCAGCTCACAAGGAATGGATTACTCTCAATCTTATTTCACCAAAAGAGAATTAACAGGGTAGATATTATGCCTACAAGCCAGGCTTCCTACCTGGTATTTGTCGCATTATCTACTTAATCAGATGGAAACGTTTTTCCCCTACATCTTTGCTGCCAAAGTAAATGTTACATATTTTTGACAAAGCTGTTCAAACATAGGGTAGGAAATGTCAATGTGAGGCCATAGTAAAGTAGATTGAATTGTCTCAAAACTAAAGCTAATACAATTTTTATATGTGGGGGAAAAACATATCATTAGTCTATTGCCCAGGTTTTCCCAAAGAAAAGCGTGGTTGCTGGGTCAATATGATAGATTTGATCTTTTAAAAAATACATTTGGAAATGCTAAAATACGTGTATATATAAATAAACTTCATAGTGTGCTGTTGAGATTGATAACAGCTTCCAACACCTGGCATGAAGAATTTTTTCCCAGAACTGCTTTCTTCTCATAGTTTTCTGCACATTTGGTGAGAGCCATCTTCCCAGGTGCTCACTGCAGAACACTCACTACACTTCGTGAGATGGAAGTTAATGAAAGTCAAGAATGAAGTAGCTCCATCTAGAGATTTCGCGACCAACAAACGTATGCGAACACACATCAGCATAAGCAAGCATCCCCAGACCCCAGTTTGAATAGGAATTTTACTTCTAAGGTTTCTATTGAATGCCCCCATTTCGGGCCTCTGAGAAAGTGTTACGGCACGGCTGACCGAGAATAGACTGAGAGACACACACAGAGATCTTGGCAATACAGGTTTCATGTGCCGGTCGGCAAGGCTCAGAGGGAAATTTGCTCTCCCCAATTTCTGAGCACCAGACAAAGAGCATTGCAGTCTTTTAAACACTCTGCTTAACGAGGAGGGGCACGGCTGCAACAGGGTTAACTTTAGTGAGGCAGGGTCCTGAGCTACTTCACAGCCTGGTACGCTACTTGCTACAAGTGATTTATGAGGGCAAGGTCGCAGGTGAGGAGAGGGCCCAGGTAACGATCGCAAGAGAGAAAGCCCAGTAGTAGAATTTCTAAGAATTCCACTTTAGTGGAATTTTCCAGTCTTCCACTTCAAAAGTACTGTATGTATGCAGTTGGTAAGCAGAAATCCAGTCACATTTGGTTAGAGGAAGGGAAGAAGGTAGAGAGACAGAGAAAAAGGGAGGAGGGGGGAGGAGAGAGAGATTTAGGTCAGGAGACTCTGAGGCCAGAAATTCTTCTGAGGCCAACCTGCCCACCCTAAAGCTTAGCTGTAGAAGTAAATGGCTAAAAGAAATGGAATTCTGAAGGGAACAGCAGGCCAAGCATGCAGTTATGCCACAGACTGTCTTCTCTTCCTAAGTTGAAGATCTTTAGATCTGGTCCTTATCTATTAATATAGCTATTACGCTGTGCACTCTCTTTACCTTGAATAGGATAGTAGCTCTCACTGCATCAGGAACATTGGCCTGAGGGCAGGCTGCGGTTCTGATACTTTCCTGGAAAGATGTGATGGGCAAGGGTTACATTTCCGTCTGCCCACAGCCTTTTCTTTTGACTGTCCATGTGATTCCTATGGGCCGTCAATCACTGGGCGTGTGATCCAGACCAATCAAGCAAGGTCCTCTGCAGAAGTGCTAAAAGAGAAAGACTGTTGACTTTTGAGAGTGATGACTGTAAAAGTCACATAAGTCTGGAGCTGCTGGGGCAATCTTCCCATCACGTGGACAGATGTGACGGAGCATGAAGACAGCAGAGGAAAACAGTCAGACGGGAGCACCTAGACGCAGCCGTTTGGAGTCATTTCAACCCTGAACTGTTAAGTCTTATGAGATGATAAATTTCCTTTTGCTTAAGCTAGTTTGCACTGGTTTTCTGTCAGTTGCAACCCAGAGAGACCTGACTAATGCAGAGGAGGGACAGCAGGTGGTAAAGAGAAGGGGAGCAGAGGATGTCCTCAGGGCTGTAGCTTCCCTTCATTCATCTTTGGAAGGCCCGGGACCATTTGCCAAACCAGAATATGATAACAGAGTCAGACCACAGCTGAGAAGTGGGTAGAATTGTCTTCTTTGTTTTTGTTTCTGCCTTGGGCAGGCTTCTCCTCCCCTATCCTCTTTCTTCTTCCTCTTCAACCTCCCACAATGTTCCCCTTACTTCAAAACAGTGTTTGCAGGAGACATAACTGTAAACACAGCTCTGACTTCTGATTTTCCTCCTCACCCTGTCTGTAGGCTCAGGCATCTCACACCCTTGGGCCTGGGCAGGGAACTCCTGGCCAAACCCACTTACCCTTTGACTTCTCTTCGAGTAACCCCATTTAGATTGCATACGTGCCTATTTGCTTGTGAAATCCCCAGAGGTACCCCTTCCCACCCCTGTAACAGGAAGCTTCTATATGCTGTGGCATCTGCCTTAATGCTATACTCTTCTACACACTCAAGTAAATCAAAACATTTGTGTGCTAAGGAAAATATAATAGTGGAATGATTATGACCCTGTGCACAACCAGGCAACAAGTCTCCTCTCTAAATCATCGGATAAATGACAGAAAATATTTGATATTATTTGTTATCCTCAATCAGACAAGTTCTAAATTAATCCAGACACCTCGTTAATCCAATCATGCTTACTTCAGAACCAGTCACACTTCACCTGAGCAATCCTCTGCTCTCTTTACCAGGTACTGACCCCGACATGTCCACATTTAATAGTCGCCCCTGTCAGCTGCATTTCACCTGTGCAGCCCTGCGCCCTCTCCGGCGACAGTCCCGCGCCCCAGCCCCACTGGCTCCCTCCTGTCAGCAGCCTCCACGCGCCTGGAGCTGCGTCGGCGGCTGCCCCCCACCACCCCCGCCCCCCACCGCAGGGCTCCGCCGGCTGCGTCAGCTCTCAGCTCTCCCGCCGGGCGGAGCCAGACCCTGGGGCGCCGCAGAGGCCACGGCAGCGCCTGCTGCTGCGGGTCAGACTGCTCCCCGCGAAGGGCTAAGAACCCCAGGAATCCTCCTGCAGAAGGAGCTGGTGGAGCGGGGGAGTCCCAGCGAGGTCTTCTGCTCGGTCCCTGGAAAGGTCCCTCCTCAGCTGCACGTCCTAATATAAAATGACGGTGACTGAGGGACGGAGGTGACGGTGCCGCCTGGGTGATTCCACGTCTCAGTCCTGGGAGGTGTTCTCAGAGGAGCCAGCTCTGAAAGTGCAGGCCGGTGCTTGGGGAGAGGCAGGACAAGACGGGGTTGAATCTCCCAGCCAGCAGACGTCCAGCCGCTCCTTGCGCTCCCCGGAAAGCCTTAGGAGGAAGCGAAGCTGTTCCTTTGGCTCTGGGCTTTGCCCATGTCTGGAGGGAGTTTCCTCCTGGACCAGTGGCGGGAATAATTTAACCGGACCTCATCTCGGGGGAAGAAATGAAGTGGCAGCTAGGAAGGATGTGCTACTGGTGGTCCACCTGCTCACCTACTGCAGTGGCAGCCAGACCATCTGCCACATCTGTGCTGCAGCACTACATCCACGAAGCCCTGATGGTCACAGACAAATTCTACAGGAACCCGAGACCAGAGTCCAGCTGATTCTATGAAAAGCCTGGAGAAAATGGAGAAACAGGGAATAAAATTGGGATGAATGCGGAAGAAAATGGACTGCAAAATCCTTCTGGCCTGGACAGACTGCGACCCCTCTCGGCCGCAGGGAAGAGTTTGTCACCTGACTATTCAGAGGCCTCCATTGACTTCCAGATGGCAGCGATGTGCACATGCCCTCCTGGATTCCTGAGCTGTTTCTCTAGCGCTGAGGTGTCTCCTAACTTTGCATATATTATCAGACCGTGACAAGTACTGGTTCTTTACTCATTAAACTTTTGTTTTTTGACCTCCGTTTTTCCTTTCGCTGAAAGCGGTGATGTAAGCTTTAGAACCTTTTATATTCCCTGGGCTAACACAAACCTCACACACTTAGCTGTTGAGATATAAAATTGATATCCAGATCAACAATAACTTTTTTTCCAGTGTTAAGGTAATGGCTGGTTGTTGTGTCCACTAAATATTTATCTAAAGAAAATGGCATTCATGGAGCTTCTTTAGAGGCAAAGTTTCTATCTGCTTAGCAGCTAGCTAAAGTGGTGTTTCACGCTTTCAACCTGGTGTTCAAAGGGGCCTCTGGTCTTAGCAAATGTATAGAAACAAAATCTGCTGAAGATTTTGGTTTTCTTTCTTTCTTTCTTTCTTTCTTTCTTTCTTTCTTTCTTTCTTTCTTTCTTTCTTCCTTTTTGTTCTTTTTAAACTTTGAAAGTTAACTCTTTAAATGGGAGACTATGAAATGACATGCTCCTTTAAGGTAATTTGCTCGCATATTTATTTCAGATGTTTCCAGTAAACTTGAAAAGAGTAGGCATGAACCATTTTGTTGCTGCCTGTGACACACCTTAAGGTTTTATGGGTATGGACACAGGGTATTAAGATTTAAGAGGATGCTGAGCTCTGTTCGTGGCTTGGAAGATTCTATTAATATTTAATAGAAGCTCTCTTTTCAGAAAGCAGTAACTTTATGTCTTGTTCCTGTTGGGCTGAACCCTAAGATGAGTGCAGTACAGGATGTGTGAGTGAAATGGAGATTTGAATTGAACTTCATGCCTGTAAATGTTCTCCAAATAATTGTTGTGTACATATGATACCTGTATAATAGAACTATTCTCAAGAGAAAATAAAAAACATTGTTAAAGTGTAGACACTTTCCCTTGACAATCAGGCTCACTGCATTTTCAACCAGGAAATTTCAATTTCCTGAAAAAATTGTGTCCATGATTACACTTTGACTTCTGGATCATAAGCAGGTCTTAACTCTGAATGTGAAGGTGATGCATTCCTGGAAAAAAACTCAAAAAATTTTAAGCATTACCACAGTAATCAGCAAATGTTTTTGAGAGATGGCTCAGATCTCTAGAAACATCATGTCACTTGACTTTCAGGAGTCCATAAAAGGACAGATTGACTTCTGGAAAACATAGTGCTCCAAGAAGAGAGGTGTCAAACACCTTCCTAGAAATTGTTGGATTGATTAAAAAAAAACAAAACCAAGATGAGCATGGGCCAAAATGTCATCTAAAATGACATTTTGTGGAACTTCTCCTATAATGAAGTGCAAATGGGACTGGACTGGAGGGAAGTGCTAAGAGCTGACTCATACTCGTCCTTACTCTGAATTCCAAATGGTGCCATGGGAGAGCAGAAGCAGGCCTCCCTTTGCATTAGAGATGCAGTCTGGTTAATCCATAGCAGGTCAGTTCATGAAAATTAAGGCCATCTTCTTGGCATTCTAGTGCTGCACTAAGTATGGGCTCTGTCTTGCCACATAGCCTCTACTCTGTCTCTCGTGAGCTGGTATTTTTGGTCCTGAGCCACAGTGGCTGTTGCCACCCCCTGTGGAATTGCTCAGATCTGTAAAACCTGCTTCCCAGGAATGGTTCTTCTAGCCTCTCAGTCCCCACAGCTCTTTCAGCTGCAGAACCACCTTCAGGTGAAGGTGGTTTATTCCAGTTCCTGGAATAAAGCTGCTCCTGGTGAAGTGCGCCCCTTGTGGGCTTGTGGGACAAATCCCTTCCTCATTACTCCACAAGAGATGGGGCTTCCTCAGGTTTAGGATGCTACAGGCTCTGAACATCGTTTCTGTCTGATACATGCTTTATGCTATATGTCTGTATTGTTTTAGTTTTCTCCACTGGTAGTTTCAGGAAGACTTTACTGATTAACCTACCTTAGAGGTTTCTTTTCTTCTTTACCAAGTAGGACCATGACATTGACAGGATCTGAGTACTTTCTACTTTTCCATTGCGCTCTGGTCCAAACGTTTTTCTAATGTATTCTTCCAAATTGCATTTTATGAAGTTTTCCATGGGGAGAAATATGAAAATTTAAGGTTTTGGGTCTGCCAAAAATATCTGCTGTTTAAACAAATTTTGTCCACATTCAAGCTTCCTGGTAGGATAATCCTTCCCAGAAGATATCTTTCCATCAGCCCAACATCAATAACAGGCTCAGAACATGTTACACTCCTTCCTTCCATGCTTCTCCAATCTGTCTCATCTTTTCTGTGTCTTCTCTCAAGTCCTAACCATAAATTTCTTAGATATGTTTTCCCAGGGAGGGTCCATCCTTGCCCTTACTAGGGAGTCTTCTCTAGCTTGCAGACATTGAGATCCTGTCTTTCTTCTTTAAATTTCATCAGTCTCCAGTCACTCTTTCTGATATAGTAACAATGAAAGCACAAACCTTTTCCTGAGACCCACTTTGAGAACAGGTGGACCATCGGCATCTGTATTTTGTGACCTACAGATTTTGTTTCTCTTTCACATCTGTTGATCCTAACCAGTAGAATCTCACCTTTTCTCATGAGGAAGTCCTTTGTTTTCCCTAGTGAAGTCATCCTGAATTCCTCTATTCTGTTCTCCTTGTTATGCTGGCATATTGCTTGCAGTAACTTGAAGCACACTTTTCAAACTGTTGGCAGATAAATACATAAAAGATTTCAGGAGTTTTTCAGGGCTTTGCCTTGAAGAAATATGTGAACATGTTAGTTCACAGATCAAAAGCTGCCTCACCACAGGAGGCCATCTCACCGATCAGGAACATTTGCAAAACGATGCCAGTCTCAAAACCTGAAGGCCTGGATCTGACACTTGTGTAAGACAGGGCTTGACATGTGGTCACAGGTTGAGAACTGATCAAAGAATACCCACCTGGCAGTCACATGCAGCTAGAGACAATTAGTCTCGAGGACAGTGCCTGCTTCACTCCTGACCACCTGTCTCAATCAACAAGAAACTAGATAAAGAAATATATAGCCTCTATATTTCTGTTTAGCCTTTCTGCTAATTGACAATTTTATCTTAGGGCTTAGAAGTTTATCTTAGAAAAATTTTGTAACCGTTTGCTCACGTAGATAGAGTTAATTAAGGAATCTCTGGACACTTTTGGGGAGACTTAAAACCTAAACGAATTATCTATTATATGTAAATCTGTAACCACTGTCAACTAATCGCTGCACCAATAAATACTGATACAAGACTTCACTCATGGCATCACAGCTCACGGGAATGCTGGAGGACCCCTGACTCCCCCATCACTTTAAACTATACTTTGTCTATGTCTTGGTTATTTCTTTATCTCTATTATTTCTCTATTGCTATTATTTCCAAATCTCTTGTGACAATCCTGCCTGGGACCTGTTCTTGCTGGGAGCATAGCAGTAACTTGAAGCACACTTTTCAAACCACTCTCATTCCTTTTTGACTTCCTGAGCAAACCTGATTCCTTGAGACCGAGCACTCCAGGTACAGGCTTTCTGAATTACCTTCATGACTTTGGCCTGGTAGTAGCTTCATTGAGGTGTTTTTCTACCTCAACCCAAGAAGGTGATTTTTTTTTCATAATGACTCACATCTTTTTGTTTGTTTGTTGGTTAATAAAATTCTCCCACCCTTCTGTGGGCAAAGGCACAGTTTAGGTCTCAGGATGTCTAATGCATAGATAAGAGTTTATCTTGATTAACAAATCCATAGCCAACTTGAGACTACAGAGTAGGACATGGCTTCTTAAAGCCTGTTTAGAAACCATTTATTAATATATATATATAGATTAGCCCCTCCCTAGGTTCCTCCCTTGGCCCTGAGTTAAGTCCAAATCAGCACAGAAAGGGAACAGCCAACCTACACCTGCACACACAACTTAAAGCTCGTTTACCACTAGTTCTTTAGTCATCTGTGAAATTTAGTTGCACTAAATTCCTGGCCTGCACACCAGGCAACAAAGAATTACCATAGACTCTCCAATCAAGATGCTCTTGTACTGTGAGTGAATCCTTATCTTAGCTGCACTCATTACTGAGACCCTAATTGCCCACCATCTGCTGACACCCCATGAAAAATGTCAAATACAAGTGGTGTTCAAACTAAAGCTGTAGCCATCCAAATTCTAAAACCAGCCAATGCTAGGTGCCATGACCTGCCCACCATTAGCTTAAGACCAGCATCTTTAACACTGGTTGCATAAAAACCTGTGGACAAAGAGGCCACAAATTACAGTGACTCCCCACCAAAGTCAAATTGACATTGCCTAAGACTGAAAGCTGTTTCCTGGGGAGCTAGAGAGAATAGAAAAAAAATCACTACAATCACATTGCACAAGCTACCAGCAATGTCTAAGGAATTGAGTTCTCATGGCCTGGCCCTACAAAAGCTTTGATCTCTGATCAGTATTTTCCTCTTGATATATGAACAGAAATGTTATCTTTAAATTCCTACATAACCCCTAAAGCCCCCAAATATAAAACTCTGATATAAAATGAACTCGACAGTTTTTAAAATGTACAGGAAACATCTATACTCCAAAACAAATTATTCAAAAATAGTAATAACAATTGTCTTTTGTGATGTAATGATGAATGATTTACATTTCTATGTTTTTTTATTTCAGCATATTGTGGGGGTACAGATGTTTAGGTTACATATGTTGCCCTTGCCCCCCCTCCCCATTTCCATTTTTTAATCTATGAAATTTTTCCATAAAAATTACAATTATTTATATAGTCAGAAAACTGCTTGACTGCCAAATGTATGTCAGGAAGAAGCCACACTTCCTCCTCTTGTCTCCAGAAGTTAAGGGATGGCTATTACTCTGATGCTTTTTCTAGAAATTGCTGCAGCCTCTTCCCACTGAAACGAGTCTGGAAGGAGAGAGGTCAGAGCAAGATGGCTAAATAGAAACTTCCAGCAATCATCCCTCTGCATGAACACCAAATTCAACAACTATCCACACAAGCAGGCACCTTCATAAGAACCAAAAATCAGGTGAACCATCATATTACCTGGTTTTAACATTATATCAAGGAAAGAGGGACTGGAGAGGGCAGAAAAGACAGTCTATGTCACCTATGTCACCACTTCCCCATCCCCTAGCAGTGCCAGGCACATTAAGTGCGGAGAGAATCTGTGTGCCTGGGGGAGGGAGAGTGACTGGTTGTAGGGCCTTTGCATTGAAATTCACGGCAGCCCTGGCACAGGGGAACACAGCACCAGGCAGATTCTGCCAGTGCACATGGAGGGAGCATTCAGACCAGCCTGGACAGAAGGAAATCTACCCCCAAACCTGAGTTCTGGCTAACCCCACCACCAACTGACAAAAAGCAGCTTGGGGTCTGGACTGTTTTGATTACTACAGGCTTATAATAAAGTTTGAATTCTGGTAAATTGATACCTCCCATTTTGTTTTTCTTGCTTAGAATTTTTTTTGCTATATGGCGTCCTCTCTGGTCCATACGAAGCGTAGAATTAATTTTTCTACATCTGTGAAGAATGATGTTGGTATTTTAATAGATATTGCGTTGAATCTGTAGATCACTTTGGGTAGTATAGACATCTTAACGATGTTGATTCTGCCGACCCATGAGCATGGTATGGTTTTGACCTGTTTACCTCCTCTTCTATTTCCTTCCTCAATGTTTCATAGTTCTCCCTGTAGTGGTCTTTTACCTCCTTAGTTAAATATACTCCTAAATACTTTATTTTCTTTGTTGCTATTATGAAGGGAATTGAGCCTCTGATTTGGCTCTCAGTATGACTGCTGTTGGTGTATATGAAAGCCTCTGATTTGTGTGTATCGATTTTATATCCTGAGACTTTACCAAATTCATTTATCAATTCCAGGTGTCTCTTGGTTGAATCCATGAGGTTTTCTAGACATAATATGATGTCGTCAGCAAATAGTGAGA